>VZRF01012004.1:495923-519156 GCA_013396875.1 Vireo altiloquus
TTTTTCCTCCTTTTCCCCCACCCCCGTTCCCTGCCTTGGATGGTTTTTAGGTGGAGTCGTTTGCACCAAAACCCAATAGCTGCTGCTGTTCTTGCTGCTATTTTTTTTTTTTTTTTTTTTTTTTAATGATCCTGTTTCCACAGCAGGGGAAGAGAGAACTGATCCTCAACATACTCCCAGAGAATGAATAATCACAAGAAACTGGCTTAAGTAGCTCCCTGGATCTGGTGCATGATTTCGATTGAGTTCGATTTGATTTAATTTTTTTTATTTTTATTTATTTCTTTTTCCCCAAGTCATCGTTCGCATTTTATTTCCTGCATTTCTTCCTATTCTTTTTTTTTTTTTTCTTTTTTTTTTTTTTTTTCACCTTTTGGGAGATTTGCAAACCGAATTACATGCATGTCCAGTGGGGGAAGGTTTAATTTTGACGATGGAGGGTCGTACTGTGGAGGCTGGGAGGACGGAAAGGCTCATGGCCATGGAATCTGTACCGGCCCGAAGGGTCAAGGTGAATATTCGGGCTCCTGGAGTCACGGCTTTGAGGTGCTGGGGGTCTACACTTGGCCCAGTGGCAACACTTACCAGGGCACCTGGGCGCAGGGCAAGCGCCATGGCATTGGCATGGAGAGCAAAGGGAAGTGGGTGTACAAAGGAGAGTGGACCCATGGATTTAAGGGACGGTACGGGGTCCGGGAATGCACTGGAAACGGGGCCAAGTACGAAGGCACCTGGAGCAATGGATTACAGGATGGCTACGGGACGGAGACCTACTCGGATGGAGGTAGGTGATGCATTGATCCCTTCCTGGCTGGGGCAGGCAGGGTGGAGGGCGGTGGGGAGAACCTCCCAGCAGGGTTTGTCTTGGAGTCTGGGAGTTTGCAACCTGCTGGCTTGGATCAAGGGATGCTCCCACCCTGCAGGAGAGAAGGAACCAGCCCAGCGTGGCACCAGCCCAGCTCTTTGCCACAGGTAGCCCCATACGTTCCATGGGGTCTCTGGGCGCTGGGTCCTCCCTCCTTCCTCTCCTCACGCAGGTTTTTGGGATGTGGAGTGGGCTGTGCTGCTGGGGGGACGCCCAGCTCTGGCCCAGAGGGGTCGGAGCGTGGGGTGGGCCAGGCCTTGGGGACACAACCCAAGTTGCACATGGGATTGGCAGTTCTGACTGCACCACTGGAACCTGTAGGATTTGCATGGCAACGACGCGGGGCAGGATGGAGGCGAGCGTGCGTGTGGGGGGATCTGGGGTGGATGGGGCAGCTCCAGTGCTGCCAGAGCTCCCAGCCAGGGCTGGGGGGCTCTGCACCTCCGCCAGCCCCTCCAAAGGCAGCCCCACGCTCAATAATGCCAGGGAAAAGACTTTAATTCAGACAAGAGTCTTACATTCCTAGTTTACGGCTTAATGCTTAGCGTAGGGGCTCAGAGGGATCACCAGAGCTCTTCTCTGCCGTCAACACGGCTTAACGAGATGCTGAGGGGAAACTGGGATTAGAGGAAAAAACAAGAAAACCCAATTGGAGCGATCAAACCCAAAAAAATTGCTGGGCTAACAAGCTTTAGGGCTGAACCGGGAGAAACAGCTGGTGCCGTGCTCTAAGTGGCTGTATCATCCTCTCTCTCCTGGGTTGTGGCTACTTCCACAGTCGGAATTGCCACCATAATCCCAGGCAGGCCTACCTGCCGGCAGCCGGGGGCACTGAGCTCCGCTGGCCCCTTGTTTTTCCCGGGAATCGTGGCCTCCCTAAAGCAGGCTGGTGGGTTTATTTTTAGGACGTTACGGTTTTCCATAGGGCTACGGTGAGGAAATTGCAGCGTCGGGGAGCTCCATCGCAGCCTTCCCGAAAGGTGCTGCAAGACCTGGCTCTGGGGAAGGCAGTTTGCTGCTTTGTGGTTGCACAGGGAGGGGAGGTTCGACCTCACCTGCAGCTGCTTTTTTTGTGCTCTCACAGGGAGAGGCGGAAGCACCTCGGGATTTTTAAATGATTATTTCGTGCCGGTGGTTTTCCTCCAAAGGAAAAAAGAGAGCTGCAACCTTTTGTTTCAGCTGCCTGGAGGGATGCTGGGGACTGAGCTGGGATGTGCCGGGTGTGTGTTTGGAAGCCATGGATAAATCCCAGCAGTCCTTCAGTCGAGAGGAAAGCTTGGGCAGGGAATCAGCGCAGTCTCCCACGTCCGAGGCGGTCAGGAGGGGCTGTGGGGGGGGTTCTGCCGGCTCCCAGCGTGGGTTCTGTCTCCTCCTGGCACCCAGCCCTTGCCTGGGAGGTTTGAGGGAGGACAGACACAAGTCTGGACTAACTACAGGTCTCTGAGGGCTGGGTGTTGCAGGGCTGGCCCTGTCCCCAGCCACGCACGTGCCCCCGCCCCGGCACGCTCCCCATCCTCTGCAGCGCAGCGATTTTTAGGGAAACCTGGGCAGCATCCCCACACTGAGGTGGCTTAGCAGCAGTTTCAGTGTTTTCTGAGAACCTACCAGAAGCAAAGAGCTTCTCCTTCCATCTTGGCAGGCCAGCCCGCCTTGCCGGTGCTCGGGGACCCAAAAACGATGTGGCGTGTTCGCGATTTCGGGAGGAGGGAAGAGGATCGGTGCTGGGAAAGCACAGGGTCTGTGGCAAAATGGTCCCTGTGGGACCTTGCAAGCCTTCCAGGGAGGAAGAAATGCCGTGCTGGGGAAATGCTGAGCGCTGGGAAGTGTGGACAGCAGCTTCCCCCCCTCAGCTGGGCCAGAACCACCTCAAAGGCCACTTTCACCAACTCAGCTCCCAGCACCCAGAGGCCGCTGGGTCCCTTCCCCAGTTGCCTGGCCCCATTCTGGGTGGAAACCACCAAAGTCGGGCATCTGCAGCCTTTTGGATGCCAAGCCTTGCTGAACTTTGTGTGTTTGGGTCTCAGAGGCCACTGTGTGCAGGAGCGGTGGCACCGGGGAGGCAACTGTTGGGAAGGATGTTTCTCATTAATCTATTCCACTTATTACCTCCAGCAAACTGAAGTATCCAAGAATCCTCGCCCCAGCATCTGTCACTTGCCACCCACAGATAAATATTCATCCCTTGCACATCATTTTATTTTTTTAGCTCCCCAGCCCTGGCTAGGGGATGGGGCCCTAAATGCACAGCCAGGCTCGGGGAGCCCCAGAATCCAGGGATTCGCCACAGTTTTCCCATTCCCTCACGTCCCGGTGTGAGACCTGGCAACAGCAGGGAAGGGCACAGCTCCCCCTGCCCCAGCCCGTGTTGGGAGGGCTGTTGGCTTGGCCGCCGGACCGTGGGGTGTGGTGGGTGCTGGGGGTGGCACACGGTGGCCCGGGGGTGGCACACGGTGGCCCAAGGGCTCCCGCAGGCAGCGCTGCCCCCACGCACAGCTTTGCCGAGCTCGCACCTCCCACGCCGCACACGCCGCGCGCCCCACGCCTGTCCCCCCACGCCGACCAGCCCCCCACGCCCTTCCCACGCTCTCCCTGACCCCCGGGGAGAGCAAATCTCGCTCCCACAGCCCAGGGGATTGGCGCCCATCAATGCAGGGCCTGGATCAGCCAAGGGAGCCATGCTGTTCTCCCAGGAGCCCACGCGTAGCCCAGTGTCCCCAGCACGGCTGCTGTGTGGCCTCTGCGCTGTCCTGTTGTCCCCATGGCCTCACTCCCTCAGACCTTCCCAGCAGTGCTGATGTATCCTCATGTTCCTGCCAAAAAGTCCCCTGCCCCCTCCAGAGCACTCTGATATTACATAAACCTGGCTCCCAAGGATTGCTTCAGTCGGGTGCTGGAGTTGGAGCACTGGTCCCAGCTCCGGAGTGGGAGCAGGAATTGCTCCCTTGCCTCAGGGGAAAGGGGCTGCAGCCACCTGGATCAGCAGCGATGTGAGGCTAGGGCTGCTGGCAGTGGAGCTGGGGGAACATGGAGCACAGGGGTGGAGACCTTCTCCCGAGCAAGTCTGGAGATCAGGAGACATCACAGCTGGTTCCTGCCTCGGATACTTTGGGGATGCTCAGTGAATTCACCCCGGGGACAGCTGGAGTTGTAGCTGCAGACTTCCCATGGGAATCCTCGTGTTGGGTTTGGGTTGAGCTGCTGAAACCATGGCTGTGATCACGGGTGGAGGAGATGGGGTAGCTGAAGGAAGCCCCGAATCTGTTTTTGCCCTTTCCATCCCTGGCAATGCTATTTTTCCTCCTCTCTCCACCTCTTCCCAGCTGAACAACCAGGATCCAAAACCAGGCAGGAGCTGTGGGATGGGACCAGCCCCATCCCAGGCGCCCACTAGCCCAGCATCCCTGAGGGAGAGGGAAAAGCATGAGGTGTGTGCTGTGAACCAGGCTCATCCTGCTGCCAGTCCTCTCCCCATCCTGGATATCCACACGCTCCCTAAATCCTTGTTTCTCAGGAGGGCTACCCCGAAAGGGCCGGGCGGTCGCATGGTGGTGTTCGTCTTGTGTAATCTCCGTGCCCACTCACCCAAAATGAATCATCCTTTGATAGGTGAGGGAAATATAATTAGTGTTTGCATTGTTAGCACTGGCTGAGTAGGCAAGTGGGTTTTCTTGGCCCGGGCTGGCAGATATTCCTGCCATGGGGAGAGGGAAGCGCAGCGCTGGGAGCTGCTGGGGTGGGGCCCTGCCAGCCTGTCCTGCTCCATGTCCCACTTTCCCAGCCCTGCAGTGGCACTGGTGACACCTCTCCTAGCAGGTGCACCAGGAGCTACCCTCCAAATGGCTTGGGAGTGGTTGAGGAAGGGAAAAACGTGGAATATTTCCCAAAAGCCAGCATAAAGGGCTGCTCCGGGGCGGGTGGAGCAGGAACGCTGTGTGGGACCTGCCTGGCTGGGAAAGGGCATCCCCTCACCTGAGCTGAGCTGTGGTTTGGGATGAACCAGCACCAGCCAGGAGGGTTGGAATGAGACATCATTAAGGTCCTTTCCAACCCAAAGCATTCCCAGATTCCTCAGTGCCACACCAGCCATGGCCTGGTGCCTCTCCCCACCCCGGCCTTCCCCTGGGCTCCTGCACAGGGAACCGACCAGCGAGGGCAAATTCCCATGAGGATCTATTCATAGCACGGATGTCAGAATTACCTTAAAAGTACCAGCTCTTCCCTTGTTTTGCTGCCGGGAAGGAATTGTTGATGCACTTTAAACAGTGGGTGGAAGCAAGCAAATACAAGAGCAGCCTGATCCTCGATCCTCCCGTTCCTGCAACACCCAGAGCTGCTCCTCACAACCCCTCACAAGCTGATAATTAATGGCAAAAAGTCAGGATTTTGGTGATGGAGCATCTCCCTGTCTGGATTGGGTCTAGAGGCTGCTTGCAGAGGTGCTAGGAGAGCAAAACCGGAGACGTCAGGAGCTGCCGAGCACAGAAAAATGAATCAAAATACTAAATGAAGATTCTGACCAGCCTCATTAAAAATGAATGCTATGAACTCATGGTAATTACTTCTCTCGCTGGAACATGCTGCTTAGTTTCAGGTACAGCTCAGGACAGAGGAAGAAGGATTTTGACCTCGGAGAAAAGAACATGAGGCAGAAATTGCCAGACAGGCCTCAGGCCCTCGCTCCATCTTCCCAAAATCTTTTATCCAGGGTGTGATTCTCCAGGGAGCTGTGCAGGACCCCAACCTTGGGGACCCCACCAAGCCCCTCTCCCTGACCCACACCCCGGGGTGACTTCAGCCCCGAAGCACAACATCGATGTCATTTCACTGGGGTGGGTTTCTCATGGCTTTGAATGCAAATCTCAGGATATTTGCATGTGATTTGATATCCCATGGGGCTCCTCGTGGTTGGGTGACATCTGCTCCTGGAGCTGAACGTTTTTGTTTTTTTTTTTTTTTATTCCCCTTTAGAAGCTCCAGCTTGTGGAATCATGTGATTTTGCAAGATTTTCAGCTTCGGTTTGGAAGCAAGGTTTCCACCCAGGCTATTGCAGAAAAGTCATTCTTTCAGGCTCGAGAAGCAGCAGACGAGAGCTAAAAATGCCTTCTGTTTAAAAATGCCTCGATTTTAAAATGAACCTGATGAATTTTGAATGCTTTGAGTCAGGTAACGCTGACGTAGATGAATGAGCTGTATTAATGCAGGCATGACTTGGAGATGGAGGAGCTGGGCAGGATGAGCTTGGGGATGGTCTTTTAGGGGCAAACACTGGGGTTTAGCATCTGTCTTGTGAGATTTTTTGCCTCTTTGGGTCTGGTTTTGGCACTGATTGAACTCCTGAGCAAGAAGGGATTTTTTTGTGGGAGTTTGCAGTAGTTACAGGAGAGCCTTGGTGGTCATTTGTCCTGCAAGCAGCTGTTTAAGTCACAATTAAAGTATTTTTTAACAAAAAAAATCAGGAGCTTGGAGATAACAGAACTTGAAAGGTGACTGTTTATATTTTGAGGCTTGATATTGGCTTTTCAAAGACAGATTCTGGCCTTTGAACCGAAAATCCTTAAAAATTGCAATGGGTGCATGAGCATTCCCTGAGAACAGCCACCCCTTTCCCAACATTATTCCCTGAAGAGGTTCCACTCACTCTCAGCACACAGCAGAGCATCATGAATTTTCATGAATGAGTGAACAGCCAGAGCAGGGCCCCTCATTTTGCTGATTTCCACAAGGAGATGAGCACTACCAAGGTATTATTTCCTGCTCAGGGCATCACCTGGGGTCTGCAAGGTGTTTTCCCTGGAATTAATAAAGGTCTGGAAGTGTCCAAGGCCAGGTTGGATGTGGTTTGGAGCACCCTGGGGTAGTAGAAGGTGTCCCTGCCCATGGCAGGGGGTTGGAATGAGATGAGCTTTAAGGCCCCTTCCAACTCAAAACCCCTCTGGGATTCCATGATTTATTTCACAGGGAATAAATAAACCCTGCTCTTGCCTCATCCCATCGTGGAGCAGCCTCCTATCCCTGATCCACGGGGATCTCAGCCTCATCCCACCCATCTGAGCACCTCCCACACCTCAGGGGGGGATGCAGCCCCCCAAAACCCTCAGCCCCATTTGGGAAATCAGCCCTTCCTCTCAGATCTCTGCCAGGAATGGGTGAGATCCCGGAGTTTGTGGCAGGATTAGAGCACGGGGGGATTAAGGGAATCAGCATTAGCCCGATTTCACTCCGCTTTGTGAGAGGAGCACATTGTTCTTAATAAAGGTGCTGAGCAATATCCTAATGTGGTTTGCATCCCTGGGGATAAAACCTCATCCTACTTTTGACCCCAGCTGGTGGCGGAATCCGCAGGGATTCAGCTGCCCTGGGAAAACTGTGGCCCCATTTCACCAGGGGATGAGACTTCCTTGACTTTCCCTGTGTCTGGCAAACCCAGCCCTACCCCCTCCCAGGACAGACAACAAGAAATATCTTTCTTTGGTTGTTTCCTTTTAAAAGTTGTATTTTCCCTGAGTGCAGGACCTGGAGCTTTAAGGGAAATCACAACTGGCCTGAGGGGCACCATGTGCTCCATCAGAATCAGCGATGCTGAGATTTGATTGTCTTTATTCTGGTTTTATGAAGCCTTTCCTTGAATTCTGGCTGGAAAAGGCACTTCCCAACAGGTTTGGGGAAGCAGGAGATGCAGAAGCAATGAGAAGAGAGAGGGGATGCTCAGGACAGGCTTGGTTTTTCTGGGAGAACAAACTGAAATTTTCTTCCTTAAAGCCAATATCTGAAATTTTATTTCAGATTTATTTCCAGCCAATGCCCTGGAAAACATTAATTTCCATCTGAGGTTTTTTTTAATCTTTCCCAGTGAGGGAGAAGGCTTCATCCTGCTGCTTGCAGAGTATCCTTGGGACAGGCACTGAGGATATAACTGTTCCCCAATATTTGGGATGGAGCTCCTATCCCCCAGAGGAGCATTCTTACCACCTGTGATTTCCTGGTGATTTTCCCCGTGGAGAAGGGCTGAGCAATCCCTGCTCCGTGGTATTTCAGCCAGAAATACTTCTGTTGTTATTTGCATCCAGAGGAGGAGGAGGAGGAGGAGGAGAGTAGGAGGTGCAGGAGGAGGAGGAGGAGGAGGAGAAGGAGGAGGAGGCAGATTCCCTAGCTGAGGTGTGAGGCTGTAGAAATCCATCTCCTCCCTGCAGCCCCCGGCTCCTGCTCCTGCAGAGCTTCTGGCTGCTCCAGAGCCAGCCCTGCTCCCATCCCTACCCCTTCCAAACCTCATCCAGACCCAGCACTCCACTGCTCGATGCCTTCACATGGAGGCTCCCTGCTTTTAGAAGTACAAGCTGACCGTGCTGATCCAAGCTGTAATCCTTTATTATTTATTGAGCCCCAAACCAGACTTCATCCTGCACCCAGGCAGGAGCACGGCAGCCCCTGGCAGCTCTCATCCTCTTCCTTCTCTTCTCCTTCCCTCCACGCCTCCCTGGATGCCCAGCCCTGGCTGTGCCCACCGTGTCTGGATGCACCCAGCATTAGCACTATGACTAACACCCGTCACGTGTTGGTGCCTGCAGATTGGATTTGCATACTCAAAAATCCATACTTTATCCCTTTCCCTGTGTAAGCAGTTACCACAGCATATTTTTGGCAAATTAGCAGCCACAGCAGAAGCATCTGACTGTGTTTTCAGCATGGTTCGGTGATGGAGAACCTTGGCAGGGCTGGAGGGGGAATAATTTGCCGTGGATTTTGGATCTGTGTGGAGTTGGACGCAGGCAGCATCACCCATTCCCACATTCCAAGGTGGGCAGTGCAGGTGGTGGCTCCCAGCCATCCATGCCGTGCCCGTGTGGGATTTAGGGGAGGGTTTGGGGGATGAGAGCAGCAGCTGGGGACAGGGCAGGGTGTGGAAGTCACCCAGCACCACCCCATGTCCTGCTGCCGGGAGGGACAGTGCAGGAAGGGTGTCCTGGCTGGAAATGTGTCCATGCAGTGACCAGGGGGATGAGGGAGGGGATTCTCCCCCTCTGAGACCCCACCAGCGGTGCTGTGTCCAGCTCTGGGGCTTCCCAGTGTGAGAAGGATGTGGAGATGATGGAGCAATTCCAGAGGAGGCCACGGGGATGTTCCAAGGCCTGGAGCCTCTCTGCTCTGGAGCCAGGCTGGGAGAGCTGGGGGTGCTCACCTGGAGAGGAGAAGGCTCCAGGGAGAGCTCAGAGCCCCTTCCAGAGCCTGAATGGGCTCCAGGAGAGCTGGAGAGGGACTGGGGACAAGGGCCTGGAGTGACAGGACACAGGGAATGTCCTCCCACTGCCAGAGGGCAGGGAGAGATGGAATTCTTGGCTGGGAGGGTGGGCAGGCCCTGGCACAGGGTGCCCAGAGAAGCTGTGGCTGCCCCTGGATCCCTGGAAGTGTCCAAGGCCAGGCTGGATGGGGCTTGGAGCACTCTGGGATAGTGGGAGGTGTCCCTGCCACCAAATGGGAACAATGTGAACTTTAAGGTCCCTTCCCACCCAAACCACTCTGGGAATCTGTGATCCCACGCTCAGCAGGCCCCACACAGTCGGTTAGGACATTTGGGGTGCACATTTTTCCCAGCGATTCCATCCCCCTTGTCACCCCATCAGGACTGAGGCAGGATGAGCACCCTCCAGTCCTCTCTTTTCTCCCGGACTTCTTCCCTTTGGGATGGGCGTGTCTGAGGTGATTTGTGTGTGAATCCTCCCGGGATTTGGGGTATCGAGCGACTGGATAGGGATATCTGTAAAACTCCCTCCTTGGGTCGGCATTCAGGAGCCCGGCCTAATTATTGCCATCGGACATCTTTAATTAATAAACTGCAGAGGCCAGAGATAAGAGGGGGGGCTGAGCACACCAGGAAGGATACTTTGCGAGATAAATCAGCAATTTGTAAAACCTAATTACTTTGGCTTGGAAAAGTGGAGGGGCACTTCAGACCACTCCACCCTCCTTCCCGGGATTGTGCTGAGTGGGGAAGGTGAGCTGGGAGGTTGGGAATGCTGCTGGTGCTGGACCAGGAGGATCTGGCCATGCTTCAAGGATGGGACAGAGATCCTGCCCTTTGGAGCCTGCTGCTCCCATTTTCCAGGCAAACCTGGGAAGCTGAGTTGGTGTTGCTGATTATTTTAGCCAACCCGGGAATATTGACCCACCGTGGTGGGTGTGCTTGGGTTTTTAACTCAGTGTTAGGGGTGGAGAAGGAATTTTTTCCAAACATTTGGCTCTTTCTGAGGTCAGGTTGTGATAATGGCATGTGAGGATCAAAGTGTGGCCTCAAAGTGCTTCACAGCATCCCAAATTCCTGCTTGGATGTCTCCACATGAGGAACTGGAAGAGGGCAGGTCCACACAAACCTCCCGTGGGCTTAATCCATGTGTTTGCCAAAGGATTCATCCTGCAGGACAGGGAACTGGCTGTGTGGGTTTGGGAAAAGCCTGGGAGCAGCTGTAAAGCTTCTCCTTAATGGTGTTCCTGGAGTGGGGCCAGAGGGCTCAGCGACTGCACAATGCCAAATCTTGGGTGTGGGCAGAGGGGGGAAAGAAAACACCCTCCTTCCAACCCCAAAAATCCTGATTTTTTTCCTCCTTCTAACATCACGGACCAGGTTTATATCCAAGGGCACGGTCCCACCTTCAGCCAGAGGAAGCCCCATGTGTGTGAGCAGCTCAGAATCCTCCCATGGGGCTTCCTGCTGTGTTGTTCAAACACAGCTATTCCTGAGGGAGCTCCTTGGGATGTTTATTTGTGTGAAAGCTGGACTTCCCCAGCTATCACTGTAGGGTTTCACCCTCTCTCCATAAGCAGGAAGGTTCAGGAAATTCCTGAGTTTGGGGCAGAAATCTGTGGCTTGGTTGCCTCTCCCCATGGAGAAGACCTGGTCTGGGAGAGGGAGCAGTGCTGGATCCCCACAGCGCCTGTATCCCAGAGGGATGAGCCAGAGCTGGAGATTGCTCCTCTCCTCCCCAGGAAAATCCCCAAAATCTCTTTGGAAATGAATGGGAAGACGTTGCCCTTCCCGCAGTGCCTCTGATCCTCATGGAGAGCTTTTCAAACAGGAGCTCACTTAGTGTTCCCCAAACCCAGCTGAACTGCTGGAGCTCCGCTGCATTATCCCTGTTTCCAGCAGGGAATGTGGAGGGGCAGGGGATGCACCCAGCCCGGATCAGGGTCCTGCTCACTCCCCACTTTGGTGCAAACCCAGGCCGGCCCCAATTTTGGGGCTTTTGGCACCACAGGGCCACCAGGAGCTGCCCTGCAGACTCTCAGCTCTCTTCCCAGGATGGATTTTAGCCAAATGCTGAGGAAGCGCTGCTCCCTGTCACTGCTGGAGGATCAGGAGTGATGCTTCCCAGGCCAGGGACTTCCCGCTCTCTGCTCTCAGCCCCGCTGCCTCCGGCCAAGGATGGAGCTCTGCACGCTCCTCGAGGCAATGGCAATTCCTGCAGGAGCTCTGGAAACAAGCCAGCCCTGCTCCAAGGGGAGTGAGCCAAAAAAACCCCAAACTCGGGATTAGGAACACCAGTGAATGAGTCCAACAGCACTGCCTGTTTTCTTCTCTCCGTGTTTCCATCGATCCCTGTCTTTCCCATGGGCCTGTTCCCTTTCTTACTCTTCATCAGTTATTTCTGAAATTATTGGGATATTCTCTCTCATCCCACTTTTTGGGATGATTCCAGTTGTTTTCTCCTAGCCTCAGGTTGTGCCCTCTCCTTAGCTCTGCTTGGCATGGATGTGGCCCCTTCCTCACCCTTCGTGGCATCACCTTTATCCCGACTTTCCATGTCCAAGATTTTCTTCCTTCTCTTTGCCCTTTTTGCCTGGTGCAAAAGGACCACACAGAAATGGGATATTTGTGGCATCTCGGAGGCATGCATAGGAGTGCCCTGCATGGCTGAGGGAAGAGATTGGAATGTTTTCCTCCCCGGGGATTCTCCTCCATCACAGTGGCTTTGGCTCTTCTCTGGCTTGGGCAATACAATCAGTTTGTGGCCAGGATTGCCTTGGATTGCTCCCTGCTTCCCACCCCGAGGGAAACACGTTCCCCTCCTGTGTTCCAACCCTCTGAGGTGCTCACAACCAAAATCCTTGGAATTCTCAGCCCCTCAGCAGATCGTTCTGCTCCACCAGAGGTACTCATTCCATCTCTCCCAGCCCCATCCTGCCATCCCCACCGTGTCAGATTCCCTCTGCACATTCCCATTCCATGTCCCGAGCTCTGGAGCAGCTGCAGCCGGTCCATCCCGGCACATGAAGGGGATATGGTGAAATCCCATTTCCTCTGTGGGGAGCAGGAGCCTCCGGGCTCCGTGTGAGATCAAACTTTGTGCACACAGCTGCAAATGTTGGGGCAGAGGTTAAGCTGAGCAGGGCTCGGGGAGGAGGTGGTGTCAGATGCAGATCAGATGGCTCCAAACCTCCCAGTATCCAAATCCTGGGATATCGAGGGGTTTAAAGCATCATGAAGTCAGGGGAAGGAAGGTGCACTGCTGGCTGAGGAAGGGCCAAGCTCCACCAGCTCTCTTTGATCTGCTGGTGGCCATGAAGGTGCCCAACTGTCTTGGTGGCCGTCAGGGATGTGAGCGCAGCCTCTGAGGCAATCCCTAGGGATAATCCAAGCTGCTGCCTCCTGCAGGGAAGCAATGACACCCGGGAAAGCAGAGCTGAGGGTTGGGAGTTGCTCCACGGTGCTGGGAGGGGAAGAGCAGGACGGAGTGGCTGGAAAATCCTCCCTGCCGAGGAGATGCTGAGGAGATGCCGAGGAGATGCTGAGGAGATGCAGAGGCTGCTCCTGGCAGCTGTACCATTCCAGGAGCAGGTTTGGAGGCCAGGCAGAGTCCTGGTGTTATGAATGGATGATGTAGGTTGAAATCAGGCCTCTGGCAGCAGGCAGTAGCTGTGTTGAGGTGGCCAGCACCCCAAAAGCCACTCTGATTTGCAAGTTCATTAATAATGGCTGACTTGATCTATTGTAAAATGGATTATTTATTAATAGACACAAAACTAACAGACAGGAGACTTAAAACAGACTATTACTGCACGAGGATAAGACAAAAAGGCAATACTAGTGTTAATACACGCAGAGTTAAAGGTACCATAAAATTACAGCTAGATAAGAAATGGGATAACTTAGGATTCAATGTTTCTTACCATCCAATTCTTTGATGGAGCACACATCGAGAAATTCTCTCTCTCAATCCCTAGAGAAGTGACCTGGAGTTGGGCTTTGCTCCAGGGAGAAATCTCCTCGCAGCCCTCAAGGAGGGTGTTAAGAGACTTCTGCCTCTGTGCTAATCATGGGGGCTTTTACAGCCATAAGAACCGTGTCTTTTGGTCAAGAATATGTCTTTCATTTCTTCCCACATCTGTCCTCACACCGAGATGTGCACTGGGTCATGGTCCCAGACTCTCAGGAGCCTGGGGGTGACCTCTTGAAAGGCTCTCTGGCTCCTGCAGGGTTATCTGACCTCCTGCTGGGCCATTAATCTGGCCTGAGTGATCTCTTCCGATAGCACCAGGCATGAGAGAGGTGCTGCCACACCCGGGCACCTCAGCCAGGCTGGGGACACGCCCGGGCTGTGGCCAGGACCTGCTGTGAGCGATTTGCCGCTGCTCCAGCCAGGCCACTCCAGCCCCGAGCGCTTTGTTCTGCTCCCTGCCAGGCCCTTTTCAGCACGGGGCTGTGATCCTTCACGCTGCTCCAGCTTAATCCAGGGAGCTTTTTCAGCCGCAGATTTGCCGGGAGATGAGGAGGTCGAGGGACCCGTGTGGGGTCAGGGGTCGAGTCAAGGGATTCAGCCAAGGGAAAGGGAGATCGGGGCTCGGACGGGGTGGGTTCTGGTGGGTCTCGTGCAGGATCTGTTCTCCCTGTGCCCTTGCCCACACTGGCATCTTTCCCTAAAACCCATTGAATCCATCTCTAGGGAAGCAGGAGGCTGAGCACGATGTGAGGACATCCCAAGCCACCCCGGGGGCTCCTTGGCAGCAGAACTTGGGGCTCTGGGGGGAATCTCTCCCCCAACTGCTCCATTGTCCTGCTGAGATGCTCTGGGATGGAGCCAGAGAAGGAAGAGAGGTGCTGCCAGGTCCCCAGGGAATGCAGGGACACCTTGGCAGGCTCTGCCCTGCCACAGCCACGATTCCAGGCAGGCGGAGAGCCGTGAGTGCACAGCACTGGTTGTTCCCTGTTCTTGGGGACACCACAGGGGACAAAGGCAGGCTCACTGTCCCCCCACAGGACATGTCTGCTGCCTCCCTCGAGCTGCACCTCGCAGGTTGTCCCCCATCCTTCTCCCTGGCCTGCCAGTGCCTGCCCTAATCCCGGTGCTAATCCTATAAACCCTCAGTAAATCCTGCCTGCTCCTGCCTCTCCACATCTCTGCTCCAGGGCAGGCTCTGTGGGGTCCCCAGCTTGGGGCTGGCTTTTTTTGGGGTGCACAAATCTGCCACCCCAATAATGTGATGCCGCAGGGTGTTGCTTCCATCGGAGCACTGGGAAGGATGCGTAAATCCTGGGGGATTTGTGCAAAGCACTGGCAGCTAAAAGGTAGATGGAGCACCCCAAAATACACCCCAAAATGTGGCCAGCTGCTGGTTTCACACTCTCAGGAAGCAGATCCCGTGCTCAGCATGAGCTCCTCTGGCCCAACCCATCTCCAGAGCCATTGCTGAGCCCCAGAACCAGGCAGGGAAATTCCTAAGGGAGTGCTGGGGTAGGCCTGGCTCTATTCATGCAGGGTTCACTATTTCAGCAGGTCTATTTTAAGACTCCCTTGGCGTGTGGGAGGGGGGCTGGCACAAAGGGAGGTCCCACTGCTGCGAGGTGCTGGCTGTGCCCATCCCAGCTCTTCACATCCCGGGGCTGGGACTGGCCACAGCATTCCAGCAGCTCCAGGGCCCAGCAAGGAGCCATCCTCAGGCTCCTCAGTCTGCCCCAGGAGGGCTTAGGCGAGCAGTGAATCGCTGCATCTTGAGCTGGTCTGGAGAAGATTAAGCCGACCTAAGAATAAAAACAAGCCCTGCGGTTCAACCGGCTGGGATAAGGCCTGGAATCGTGCCAGCCTCCGAGCTCCAGGAGGGGATGGGATTAGGAACCCCGAGCAGATTACCACCCACCCCACATTTCGGTGCGCAGGGCGGGTGTTGTGGTCCAGCAGTGCCCCCCAGGCTGGGTGGGTTCCTTGTCCCCCCCGTTCTCGCTGCTGCAGTGGAGCCCTGTGTGTGTTTCATGCCACCAACAGCCACTTAAGAAACTCCAGGAAGTGCCCACGCAAATGTAGGAGCTCCAAGAGGGGCACAATTCCAAGAGGAATATCCAAATGGATCTCTCCCTGTGAGGCCTTTATTTCTATGGAGCTGCCTCCTTCCCCAGCACAGCGGATGAAGGCACTGTGTGTATAAATAAATGCATTGTTATACATTATCCATCCACTGTGAGATGCCATCGCTGCCAGCAGCACGGATGGGATCGGAGTGTGCTCCTGGATAGCCATTCCCCCACTCCCCACCCCTGCTCCCTTCCCTTTCAGCTTAGGGATTGATCCAAGGGGCAGCTCCTTGGTACCTTGGCTGGTTTCTAACATTCTCGTGCTGCAGCTGGAGTGCAAGCCTGAGACCCACCCGATTTCCCCTCCGTGACGTGACGTCGCAATCCCCATCCCGGAGTTGGCACCGGGATTCCAGAACCAGAAAGTGGCTCCCGGAGGACTTTGACACCACCCCTCCGTTTGCTTTTGTCTCCTCTCCGCAGGGACATACCAGGGCCAGTGGGTTGGAGGGATGCGCCAGGGTTACGGCGTCCGGCAGAGCGTTCCCTATGGCATGGCTGCGGTCATCAGGTCACCCCTGAGGACGTCCATCAACTCCCTGCGCAGCGAGCACACCAACGGCACGGCGCTGCACCCCGACGCCTCGCCCGCCGTGGCCGGCAGCCCGGCCGTGTCCCGCGGCGGCTTCGTCCTCATGGCCCACAGCGACGCCGAGATCCTCAAGAGCAAGAAGAAAGGCATCTTCCGGCGCTCGCTGCTGAGCGGGCTCAAGCTCCGCAAGTCCGAGTCCAAGAGCTCCTTGGCAAGCCAGCGGAGCAAGCAGAGCTCGTTCCGGAGCGAGGCCGGCATGAGCACGGTCAGCTCCACCGCCAGCGACATCAACTCCACCATCAGCCTGGGCGAGGGCGAGGCCGAGCTCTCGGTCATCGAAGACGACATCGACGCCACCACCACCGAGATCTACGTGGGCGAGTGGAAGAACGACAAGCGCTCGGGCTCGGGCGTGAGCCAGCGCTCGGACGGGCTCAAGTACGAGGGCGAGTGGGCCAACAACAAGCGCCACGGCTACGGCTGCATGACCTTCCCCGACGGCACCAAGGAGGAGGGCAAGTACAAGCAGAACATCCTGGTCAGTGGCAAGAGGAAGAATCTCATCCCGCTGCGCGCCAGCAAGATCCGGGAGAAGGTGGATCGGGCTGTGGAGGCGGCTGAGAGGGCGGCCACCATCGCCAAGCAGAAAGCGGAGATCGCGGCGTCCAGGTAAGGAGGCTCCCACCCTGCCTGAGGTGAGGTCTGAGCTGGGATCCTGAGGATTCCGGGGATCCTGGCATCCTGAGGACTTGGGATGAATGGGATAAGGGTTTTGTTGTAGCAGGGATGCTGCTGGAGGAGAACAACTCGTGGTGGGTGTCTGCAGGTTGGTGCTGCCTGGGTTCCACAACAACCCAAACCCCACAGGCTTGCCTGAGCCTCGGGGTGCTGTTCAAAACGGGGTGGTCCAAGCCCAGTTGTCCCTCTGGGAACTCCCCATGGGCTGGGGATGCACAACGTCCCCAAGTGAGGCAGAGAGGCCACGCAGGGTCACCAGAGCAGGGCAGCCTGGGCAGGGGGAGGTGGCACCATGGCAGGACTGCACGTGTGGGGTTCAGAGGCTGAGAGCTGTCGCCTAGGGAATACTGGGTTGTTCATCCCATTTTTCCCTCCCCTCTTGGATAAACTGGGTGACACCCTGAGCAGAAGAGCTCCTGAGATGCTGTTTGCCCATATCCTCTGCCTGACTCAAGCTGGCCCATCACCATCCCAGGGCTGGCCTGTGCTGGGAGGATTCCCAGTTATTTCCATTCCCAAAAGGGATTTTGAGTGCAAAACCAGTCAAATACGTGGCTGCAGCTGATGCCTGGGGAGGGTTTGCCCTGGCTGAGGTTCTGCTGGAAAACAGCAGATCTGGGTGCCCAAAAATTCCTCTTCTCCCTGTGCAGACTGCAGCCCTCATGGAGCTGCCCATGAGAGGTCCAGAGCTGGGATCTGATCCGGCTCAAAACCAGCAGGAGGGAAGGGGAAAACGAGCCATGTCTAATTTAGGTTGAAATAAGGTCCCAGCTCAAAGCAGGCCCAGCTCAAGCACCCTGTAGCTGGCTCCCAAAAGGCACCTGCAGCTCTGTGCCTTGCAGGAAGCTCCCAGAGCAGCGGTGAGGCGAGGAGGAAAAGCTCCTCTGGAGAATTCAGGGCTCTTTGTCTCACATTTTGGGATGGTTTATTAGAGCATGTCATTCCTTTCTGTTTTCTGAGCAAGACCTATATTCAGCAGCCGGGCTGGGAAAAAGGGCTGGAGTTAGGGGGAAAAACCCAGGTACCTCCTGAGCCTCCTGTGCTGGATTAATTGTTGGGTCTGGAATATTTGTATGCAGAGTCACACTTGAAATCTTTATCAGCACGTCAGCCAAGGGCTTATCTGCAATATGAATGAGCCTCCCGGGCCTGCTTGGGGAGCACATTTGGGCTTGATGATGTTTTTGAGCTGATGGCTGGAAAAAAATGAAAAATCCCACTAGAGTGCCAGGTAGGAAACAGACTGAAGAGCTGTGGGAAGACCAGATCTTTCCCTGTGATCTGGGGATGGATGGGAATGCCTTGAAAGACTGAAATCCTGGAAGTGTGGAGCTCTAGGATGCTGTGGGATGGATCCTGGAAGTGTGGAGCTCTAGTGTGCTGTGGGATGGATCCTGGAAGTGTGGAGCTCTAGGGTGCTGTGGGATGGATCCTGGAAGTGTGGAGCTCTAGGGTGCTGTGGGATGGATCCTGGAAGTGTGGAGCTCTAGGGTGCTGTGGGATGGATCCTGGAAGTGTGGAGCTCTGGGATGCTGTGGGATGGATCCTGGAAGTGTGGAGCTCTAGGGTGCTGTGGGATGGATCCTGGAAGTGTGGAGCTCTAGGGTGCTGTGGGATGGATCCTGGAAGTGTGGAGCACTAGGATGCTGTGGGATGCTGGGTCTGAGGACCTGAGCATCCTCCATGCTCATGATCCTGGAACACCATGAGAGTGGGATTGGAAAATATATGGCCCTCCTCATGTTGGAAGTGCTTAATGAGCACTTGGTGTATAATTTCCCACCTCTAATTATGGGAGAGAAGGGAAGGAAGTCAAGTGGGGAATGCCAGGTGGGAACACCTGCCTGCCCTGCACTGCCTGGGTGGGACTGGGCTCTGCTGGAGAGCAGCAGGGATGGTGCAGGGTGGACATGAATGGGATTAGGTGTCTCCAGGGACAGGCTGGACAGGGCTTGGAGCACCCTGGAATAGTGGAAGGTGTCCCTGCCCATGGCAGGGGGTGGCACTGGATGAGCTTTAAGGTCCCTTCCAGACCAAATCATAAAATCACAGAATCCCAGGCTGGTTTGGGTGGAGATTTCCCACTTCTAACCCAGTCTTGGGCACTGCCAGGGATCCAGGGGCAGCCACAGCTTCTCTGGGCACTCTGTGCCAGGGCCTGCCCACCCTCGCAGGAAGGATTCCTTCCCAATATCCCATGTAAATCTCTGCTCTTTTACCTTAAACCGCTTTGTCTGAAACCTCCAATCCCTCAGCTCGAGCTCTCCCCCCTTGCGAGGGTTTTGGCAGCGTCCCTGAGCCTGCAGAACCAGAGCAGAGCAAGGTTTTACATCCTAGATCCAGCTAGAAAAGCTTTCTTATTAATCTTAGTCCGATTAATCTTAAAGCTTCCTAATGAAGGAGCCCACCCCTGCAGTGCCCACACCAAACTGCATCATCCAAACACCACCAAACAGACCTGGGGGAGAATCCTGCTGCTCATTCCCGAGCTTTTTGGGGCTCAGGGGTGGAATATCCCCCCTCTAATGCCAACATAAATCCCAATTTCCCAGCACCTGGAGGTTTTACACAGCCCTGGTGTGTGTGTGTGTGGATTCCTTTCTGTCTGATCATCCTGAGTTCACTCTGCAGCCTTTCCTTGGTGGGGGAAAAAAAAAAAAAAATATGTGCCCACCCACGGCTTTCATTAAATTTGTAAGAATTCAGTATTTTTGAAAACTCTGCCGCTCTGTCAGATCTGGTTGGAATTGGCCAACACGTTCAAAAGTTATTAGTGTGGGAGTGATGGCATATAGATATATAAACAGCACAATCACAGGAGTGAGCCCCGTTTCCTGAGGAAAGTAGGCTAAAAGCACAGTGTGCTGGAGACAAGTAAATTGCTTTCCTAAAGTTGTTGGAGTCTGGATAGAGCACAGTGATATCTGCTCGTTTAAGGAATTTCCTTTAGGGTCGAGAGGAGTTTCTCCGAACTTTTCTTTGCTGTGGTTGAAATGGGAGAATGCTTTATTCCCTCTGAGTCGCTGGAGTTGTTCAGGTGAAGCGAACGGGGGAGGAGGGATGTGAATGAGGGCTGAGGAATTCCAGCTGGCCCATCCCTGCAAGTGTTCAAGGCCAGGAGAAAGTTTGGAGCAAGCTGGGACAGTGGGAGGTGTCCCTGCCATGGCCGGGGTGGCACTGGATGAGCTTTAAGGTCCCTTCCAACCCAAACCATTCCATGATTCCGTGATCAGTTTTCAGAGAGAGACAAGGAGGGAACTCTTTTTCAACCAGTTTAAAATGAATGTTCAGGGTGTTCTCTGGGTGCTCTGGGATCCTTCATTCCTTCCCAGATCAGCCAAGAGCCTCCACTCCTTCTGCTGCCACCCTGGAAGGATGAAGGATGCACTGGACACAGGCTCCCATCTCATTAGTGCTAATTGATACCTCAGGAGAATTATCTGTGGGCACTGGTGTGTCATGATCCACTAAAATATAATATCCAGGCAACAAAGGTGGGTCAGGGAGCTCATCCCAGCCCCTGGATTTTGGCACAGCCACCTGCTGGGGGGAATGGACACACAGGGAATGTCAGGACTGACTCCTGCTCTCCAGGATGGGTGATGGGAGTTTTAAAGCAAAGCAGGCAGACCCTAAATCTCTCCAGGGTTTCCTCCTGCTTCCAGAGTTAACAGGTTTGTAATTAGTGGCTGGATATGAGAGGAGGAGGGACCATCACTGGTGCTGGGGGTGAGTCCCAGGGATGGTGGCATGTGGCAGACACTCGGCTCCTCTCCAGCACAAGCTTCATGGGCGTCTGCTGTGCAGCACCTTAAGGGAGAATTCCTGGGAGCAGCCACTGGCCTGGCTCCCAGAGGGAATGCTGCTCCTAGGTCAGTCCTAAGTAATGCTCTTCCTGGCATAATTATAGCCCAGCTTTGCACCGACCAGGAGAAAAATATAATTAAAGCTCCACAGTCTCAGGAGGAGATGGGCCGCAAATTAGCAGAGTGTCATTCAAATTCAGAGAGGGAAACTGGAGGAAAATAGGAAAAGGAAGCAAATAAAGACAACCTGGCAGTGAGGAGGGGAGAAGGGGAGTGTTTAGACTGAACCTGGATGCTCCCTCAGGATGGTGCAGTGAGGGCGAAGCATCAGCCACGGCTGACGTTGGATGGGGAGTGGGCAGGCAGGAAAAGCCCCTGAGAGCTGAGCAGCAAAGTGCAGGAGGTTCTTAGAGCCAAACAGGTATTTTCTTGAGAAAAATGGAAACACAGCCCAGGCAAAACCCAGAGGAAAGCAAAGCTGCTTCAGCCGCTGCACTCCGGAACACTGTGAGTGGCAGTAATGTCCCCAGCGGCTCTCCCTGGCCCCAGTAATGTCCCCACTGGCTCTCCCTGGCCCCGGTAATGTCCCCACCGGCTCTCCCTGGCTCCAGTAATGCTGCTGCTTAATGCTCTGCCAGGCCTGAGCCTGCAGCTCTGCCATTGTCTGGGCTGCCTTTGATTTTGAGTTGCTGCTGCTTTTCAGGTGCCCGGGGGGACCCCGCATTAGTCTCGCCCTAATCCTGCCTCGTGCTGCCCCAGGAGCTCCTGTGGATGGAGAGGGAGGAGGAGGAGGAGGAGGACAAACAAAGGCAGGATGGTGCAGAGCTGAGCTGGCTGCAGGGATGGGGCTGAGCCGATGCCCAGGTGGGGCAGCTCTGAGTCCAGGGATGATTCCTCTGCTTATAGCCGCTTGGAGAAGTGCTGCTGTTCCCCTGGTGAGGCCCTGGCAGGCAGCTGGAGCTGGGGATTTGCAGGAGTCACCTCAGCCTGTGAACTGGGGACTCATGGGGTCACTGAGGGCACCGCCAGGTCTCGTGTAGGGTGACTGTGCTCCCTCCATCCCTTCCTGGCCTCCCCGTCCTTTCCTTGAGGGATGCAGAGGCTACAGAGGGGAGGAAAACGCAGAGGGAGTGGATGGAGGTGACTCCAAGGCTGGCAGCAGCTGGGGCAGGAGGTGATTCTCCTCACAACACTTTTTCCTTCATCCTCCCAGCCCTCTCTCCCCCCGAACATTCCCTGTGCAATCCAAGAGGAGCAACAGGCTCCAAGAGGCTCTGCTGCTGCTGCTGCCGGAGCCGAACATTCCCTCCTTCCCTGCCACCTCCCTCCCTGCTCCTGCCCGTGCTGACAGGGGTCAGGGGATAAGATTTGGATCAGCTGTTACTGCTGCTGGTGGTGTGTCCCTGTCAGCCGGGGTGACAAGGGCACCTCTGACTCACGGCAGGCACATTCCCACCTCCAGCCGGGGCCACGCCAGGTTCAGCCATCGCGGAGCCTTCCAGCCCTGCCCGTGGCCGGCTCCTGCGGGATGTGATGCCGGCACCGTGACTCTTTACGTGCTTCTGCAGTGCCAATTGAATAACTTCCTGCTCAGACAGGATTTGCAGCCTTAAGCCCTTTTGTGACCGTGTCAAAAGTCACGCCAGGGGGGCTTGCGCAGGGCTAGCTCAGTGTGTCCCCAACAGCCCCCCCAGCACGGGGTGTGTCCATCCACGGGCGTGGACAGGCTGGAAAATGAAGTGTCTTTTGTAGGAATGAATGGGATGGGATGGGATGGTTTGCTGCTTTTCCTTCCCCCCGAGTTTGGGATGCTGGGAAATGCAGGGAATGGGCTGGGATATCCCAGGCTCTCTGTGCTCTTGCAGTTGGTTTGAAAAGGCCCAAGCAATGAGGTTTCTGTCGCCTCCTCCCCACAGGACAAATGACGAGCTGTCCTGACTTCCTAATCCAGGAAATTAAAGGATTTGACTGTAGACCCTGCTAAGCAAATTTCCCCCCTGAAAATCCCAGGGGGAATTTAACCTTTGTGAGGAAAAACCTCAGCAGGGTCTTTTGATTCTTCTGGCAGAGCAGCTCAGCTCAGTGGAGTTTTGGTTCTCATTGCTCCTCCCATCCCTCACCCACCACCACTGATCCCAGCTTGGCCGTTCCCATCCCCTTCCCTCTCCATTGAGTTAAATATGAGCCCAGGTGTGTGACAAACATTCCTATAACCATTCCCGACCCTGCTGGGCTGTGCTGCAATGGCACAGGCAGAGCAGAGATTCCCAGCCCTTGGATTCGTGTCCTGCTCCCTGTGCTCAGCGGGGAAGATCTCCCAAATCCCTGTGGTTTGTGTCGTGACAGGCCTGCAGCAAAGCACAGCTGGAAGGGATGGTTGCGCCAGAGAGTGGAGCAGGAAAGGGGATTTGGGATGCAGGAGGAAACAGCCGGGGCAGAGCAGGGCTGGGGGAGCAGTGCCGGAGCAGAGCAGGGCTGGGGGAGCAGTGCCGGAGCAGAGCAGGGCTGGGGGAGCAGTGCCGGAGCAGAGCAGGGCTGGGGGAGCAGTGCCGGAGCAGAGCAGGGCTGGGGGAGCAGTGCCGGAGCAGAGCAGGGCTGGGGGAGCAGTGCCGGAGCAGAGCAGGGCTGGGGGAGCAGTGCCGGAGCAGAGCAGGGCTGGGGGAGCAGTGCCGGAGCAGAGCAGGGCTGGGGGAGCAGTGCCGGAGCAGAGCAGGGCTGGGGGAGCAGTGCCGGAGCAGAGCAGGGCTGGGGGAGCAGTGCCGGAGCACAGTGCCAGCAGCGCCTGCTCCGCGGTCACCTGTGCGGGGACAGCAGATGGAAAGGGACGGGCAGGGATGGCACTGGCTGGCAGCGAGGCAGGGAGGGGAGGGCGGGAGGTGATTCAGGCCTGGCAGGCACCGCTTCCATGGGAAGGGGCTGCCCCGGAGCGCCGGGCAGGAGGCGAGGGCAGCGCGGG
>VZRF01012004.1:519259-531904 GCA_013396875.1 Vireo altiloquus
TCCTCTTCCTCTTCCTCTTCCTCTTCCTCTTCCTCTTCCTCTTCCTCTTCCTCTTCCTCTTCCTCTTCCTCTTCCTCTTCCTCTTCCTCTTCCTCCTCTTCTTCCTCTTCCTCCTAAAATACACTAACAGCATAAAACTAAAATACAATAACAACAGCAGCAGAAACCCAGGTCCTGCTTTTCCTTTCTGCTGCTTTTCCTGCTCAACAAGCAGAAACTGCAGTGTTGCTTTTTCCCTCCCTCTCCATCCTCATCCTCACCCTCCCAGGGGTGCAGGGAGGCTGCTGGGATGCCCAGTCCCACAGCCAGGCCTGAGGGCTTGGGCATCCCAGCCCCTCCCTGCCAGGTCCCACCTCCCCAGACCCCTCAACCATGTCCCAGGGATGCTGCATCCCAAAGTTTGATCATGGAGAGGAGCCAAGGGAAAGAGTTTGGATCTTTCTGCTGCTTTCCCATCTCGTGTGAAGTCTCCATTCTTTTTTCTTCTCCCAATGCCCGTTTTGGATTTCCCTCTCCCTCTTCCCTTCAGCAACATCCCCAGCACCCCATCCTTGTCCCTCCCCAAACCCTTTCTTCCCCAGGGAGAGGCCAAAGCAATATCAGGAGCACAGCCAAGAGGAAAATGCAGAGCTGAACCAAATTATTGAGTATTTTCCTTGCTGCTTCTCCTTCCCTCCAAGCTTGGGATGCTGGGAAGTGCAGGGAATGGGCTGGGATATCCCAGGCTCTCCGTGCTCTTGCAGTTGGCTTGAAAAGCCCCAAGCAATGAGGTTTCTGTCACCTCCTCCCCACAGGACAAATGACGAGCTGTCCTGACTTCCTAATCCAGGAAATTAAAGGATTTGACCGTAGACCCTGCTAAGCAAATTTCCCCCCTGAAAATCCCAGGGGGATTTAACCCATGGATCCGACCGATTATCCCTTTAAAGTTGTGACTAAGAAAGTCCCAATTCTCCAGGGTGCTGAGCACCCTAAAATCCTGTGGTGGCCGTGTCCGGTGCTCAGCTCAGATTCCGGTGGGACCTACTTTTCAATTTTAGCCCATTTCCAACCCCCCTTTTCCATGGAGGGCAGCTTCCCTTTGCTGCTGTCTCGCTTGGGGACAGCAGAGCCTCGCTGCCACCGCATCCCAAATCCATCCCATCCCATCCCATCCCATCCCGTCACCCTCCAGGGTCATGCAATGTCATTTAGGGGCTGCTGGTTTTCCCAGTGTGACCTCAGGCTGAGGCGGTGGACACCTGGCCACAAAGTGTGTCCCGTGGTGGCTCCATGAGCAGTTCCTCAGGATTCTGTTCCCTTATGGAAAAGGAATGGTGGGCTCCAAGCTGGACATGGTGGATGTCCCCACCGACAGGAGGGCAGCTGCTCCCCATCCATGACATCCCTGGGGACCTTCAAGGAGCCGTGGCAGGTGGCAGATCTTCCCAATCCCTCAGTGCTGGGGATGAACCCTCCAGGGGAGCGGTGGCAGAGCCAGGATGAGGCCCTTTCCCAAGGGAGAGGGGTGAGGCAGGGCCAGGAGCCCTCCCAGCTCAGGAGTGAAATAAACAGAGATGGGGCCATGCTGTGTCCCTGTCGGATCTGTCTCTCATCCCCGTAGCATGGAGGTGAAGCAGCAATAATTAAAAGCCCAGATTCTCTCCTGGCAGGGCTGGACTCCCAGTTCCTCCCCCTGTTGTGCTGTTGGCTGCTGGAGTGGAAATTTTCATGGGTTTTGCCTCGGAGGCAGCTCAGACCTGCAAACCCAGAGCCGTCTGCTGGCCTGGGGCATGTCGTGGTTTGGGGACCCCACAGGGCACCCCACAGCTCCCCAGGGGCAGCATCCTATCCAGGGTATCCAGCTGCTTCCCTCATCCCAGCAGCTCAGGGACCAACCAAGAAGCCTCATTATAAGGGGGATTTTTAGGGGTGCAGCTGATTTTGGGGCTCAAAAAAAAAAAAACGGAGATACCCATGCAGGCAGCTGGGATGAGGGAAGTGGCTCATCCTGGGTGGGCTCTGAAGTTTGAGGCAGGCAGGAGATGCTCGTTGTTGTGGTGACTGAGAGGATTTATTATTTTCCTCCTCACAGTAAGCAGGGCTGGGGCCATCACTTGCCCCACAAAGGGGTCACAGAGCCCTGGAGGCACCTCCAGCCCTTTTCCCTTCTGCCTGCACCCACAAGGGCTGGGCGAGTGAGGGGGCCTGGGGGATTTGTGACCCAGACAGGGCTTCAGATGACAGGAAATTTCCAAAAACACTCATTGTTTGCATTTTCTCGTTGTTCCTGGGGGTTGCTGGTGAGCAGATGTGGGACTGTAGGATGGAGATGATGCTGCCGTGTCCCACACGTGGCTGTCCAACCACTTTGGTGCTGGATGTCTCCTAGAGCAGGGAAAACTTTCCAGTCATCACCAGCTCCATGCTGGGGAGGCTGAAGGCAGCAGGAATCCCAGAATATCCTGAGTTGAAAGAACCCACCAGGATCATGGAGTCCAACTCCCGGCCCTGCACAGCACCATCCCCTCCAGGCAGGGAATCAGCCTCCTACCAGCTCCACGGAGCAAAACACCAATGTTTTCCCTTCCCAAGCATCCTGGTGATCCAAACACAGCTTTCCATCCCTCAGATCCCATCATATCACCTGGAAAAGGGGCCTCTCTCCTGCCCCACAGGGCTGGAGGCAGCAGAGATGTCCTGGAGGGCGAGGCTGGATATCAACCCTCTCTCCTCCGGCAGCTGGAGAGCATCTGACGGTGCTCCCAAGGCCATACCAGCTCCTTGGCTTGGCCCAATCCCAGGCTGGGATGGAAATAAAATTTTAAGTTCAGTTCAATGAGAATTTGCTCGATTCTGGGTGAGGTTTTTGTGCTGTTTGCTCAGAATGGGGTGGGTTTTACTGTCGGGTCAAAACAGAGAAAGTTTGTGATCTTCCCTCTCCATCACCAGGGGAAAGGGAGGAACAACATTTCGCTGCCTCTATTGGACTTTTGTGCCTCCAACAGCAGGGAAAAAAAAATCGCCTGGAAAGTTCAGTTGCCAAAAGTCTGTTTTGCTTGAGGTGACCAAAATGTGAGAAGCTGCCAAAGAGTTTCGGCCAAAACCCGAAGAGGGTGAAGGGTCAGGGAAGGAAAAAAGACTTTTCCTTGTGGTTCTGGTGTGGTTTGCTTTGGAATTTTAACTCCTTCTTTTTAGAAGGAGTTTCAGGAGGAGTTTTCCATTTCATCCGAATGAAACTGAAATTCAGCAGCCAGCTCAGCTTTGCTGTTCTGGCAGCGCCTCCCTCACCTGGAAATCTTTGCCTGAACTCCTCAAATTCTCTTCTTCGAAGCCTTTTTCCCTTGGCTATAGGAAAAGAAACCTCTAATGATTCCCAAGGGGCTGGTGGCTCCTCAGAGGGATTTGAGGGATTCCCTGGAGGCAGAGCTGGGGCTCCCTCAGCTCCTGTGGCCTGGCTGAGGTTCTCTCCCTGTGCTGCATTTGGCACCTTTGGCTTTGAGATTCCCACCCCTTCTCCATCCTGTGGGACCATCACCCCAGCCAGGAGGAATGGGATGTTTTGGGAGCTTCCTGGTGATGGAGGCCAGGATGGAATGCTGATGGTCTACTGGATCCTCCACATTTTGTCCCTCAGCCTGGGGCAGGGGGAAATGCCCAATGTCCACCTGGAGCCAGGTGTTTTCTGACAGCCTCCATCCACCCATCCACCCATCCACCCTTCCATCCATCCATCCATCCATCCATCCATCCCTCATCCATCCATCCATCCACCCATCCATCCATCCATCCATCCATCCATCCATCCCACAAAGGTTGTTCCAAATTTGTGGCTGGGCTGGGGGCAATCCTGGAATCACAGAATGGATTTTTTTGGGTTGGGAAGGACCTTAAAGCTCATCCCAAGCTCATCATTCCACCCCCACCGCCGTGGCCGTGCCATGACCATGTGTTCCCTCTCCTCTCCTCTGTGAATCCATGCAGATGGATCATATCCAACCAAACCATCCATCCAGACCCACCTCCCTTTTCCAAGGAATTTTGGGGATCTCTTCCAACCTGTTTTGCCTCCCGCCTGGAAGTGGCTGGTTTGGAATGCGCTGGTTCTTCCCGGGGTTAGAGGGATGTTTGCTGTGCCTTGGGGATGGGAGGGCTGGCAGGGGATGGAGAGGGAGTGCAGCCTTTCCCATTCCCATGGCGGGCATTTGCCATGATGGGCATGACAATTACCCAGCAAAATCAGGGAAATCTGTCCTTTTCCATCCCAGCTGGAAAGCAGGAACATCCCTCCTGCTCACTCCATTCCCTTCCCTGAGCTTGCTCTTCCCAAATCCTGCTCCAAGTGGCTTCCCACAGGTTTTGCAGCCCTTTCCAGAGGATATCAATGCTCAGAGCAGCTCTGCAATTGTGTCCTGCCTTGCCATGTTCATAGGAAAAGGGGAAAATCCATCCCTGGAGCTGGAATTTGCTCTTCCCTCCATACCCAATTTGGGAGAGGGAGTTGCCCTGAGCTTGGCCTCATCCTGGGAGCAACTCCCTGTCCCAGCACTGCCCATTTTGAGTGGCAAGTGACTGCTCTGGAGAGAGGCTGAACCCCAGGTGCCATGGTGCCCTCAAAGCCACCCTTTCCCAAGGCAAATCCCAGTGTTTTGCAGGGATTTGGGCAGGTTCTGCCTGGCTGTGCCACTCACCTGCCTCCTGCAGAGCTCCGTTCCGAGTGACAGATGGCTGGGAATGAGCTCCCTCTCCAGATGCTGATTTTTCTGGCCAGCTGTAAATCACATCCAGGGCATCATCTCCCCTCAAAGCCCATCAGCTCTGCCCTTGCTGGGGGGCATGAAGTTAAAAGGAAGGGAGCTCACCAGGAGGGAAATGCAGGAATCTGCCTGGCTCTGCTTGTTCCATGCATTCCTTGGCCAGGGAGATGCTGGGACCATCCTGGTGCCAGATGTGCCTCTGGGTGCCAACTCCACCTGGCCCAGCCTTCTAAAGTCGACGGAGTTGGATTTTCTTGTCTTTTTTTATTTAGCAAAAACAGGGATAGAATAAAGAAATCCTGTTTGGGAATAAGATGAGCTGGAAAGGATGCTGGCATTTGATGCTCTCACCTTTCTCCCCTGGGAATGACCCCGTTTAGGGATGTGGTTTGAGCTGTTTCTCCCAGAATTTTGGGGACATATCCCATCCCTGCCCCACAAGCCACTGAGATTTTTTACACTTTTCCATGTTGTGAATTCAGTTCTCCAGCAAAACTCCCTTTGGCCACTCCAAGGCAAGGCACAGCACACAAGGACACAACCTGGGATTTATTTTTTTCCCCTTACTTGGATTAAAAAATGAAATTTCAGCGTAACATGGCAAAAGATTCCTTGGTAAATTTGTAATTCCAAAAATATAAACGTAGGGAAGGCTCTGGCCCAGGTGCCCAGAGCAATGAGCTAAATGGGAACTGGCTCCAGCCCTGTCTCCATGAATGTGGAAGACCTCCTGCATTCCATGTCCCAGCTGGGCCACGGTCACCTGCTCTCCACGAGCTCTCCCAGCTGCCTTGGGAATGATTTTCCCTGTAACACAACATTTCCCGATGTAAAACTACAGGGAAACTTGGATTTGGCCTTTTGACCACAGCACTTTCCATGCTTCTCTGTAATTTGCTTTCTTGGGCAGCAACAAACACATTGAGGGGATTTTATTCGAGGATTAAAGGATTTGAGTGGGGGTTTTTTTGAATTCTCTTGAAGTGTGACTTCCAGAGCCATTTTTTAGGAGTGTGCCATCACCATTCCCTCAGTCCCGTGCCGTGCCAGCCTTTCCCAACCTCCCCTCCCTCTGCTGGGAGCTTTCCTGCTCCTCCTCCCGGTGCTCTGGGATGATCCATCCATCCTCCCATCCCAAAATCTCCATCTGGAGCCGGCAAGTCTGGCTCTCTCTTTGCTATGCACGGCACCTGCTCCGTGTCTGGCTGCAAAGAGCCCGAGCAGACGTTCGGGGCTGCATTACATCATGTCAGAGGTCACATTAAGCAGCTTTTTTTTCCGCCTTGATTAAGAATTCCAGCGATGGGGATGGGGACGGAGGGAAAAGCAGACGGGAGGGAGCGGGGCCGGGAAAAATGCCTGCGCTGAGCAGGTAAATGGGAATTTATCCACAGACAGCTAATTGGTGTGTCTAATATTCCACCCCCTGAGGAGCAGCGCGGTGTTGCTGCCTGCACAAATCACTCACGGCGAGCCTGGTGCAATAACAAGGGAGCCGGGAGAGCTGTGGGAAGAGCCAGGCTGGAATTAGGAGCGGGTTTTATCGGGGCGGTAAACGCCAGATAGGGAAAATAACAAACAGGTTGTTAATTGCTGCCATCTCCCCGTTCCCTCGGGGCCATGTCTAGACAGAGCCTGGCTCCGGGCTCTGCTCATCCCGAGCCTCTGGAGAGGGGCTGGATGCGGGATGCGGTGCCCGGCGGAGCCCCTGGAATGGGGAAGGGAAGCAGGATGGGCATTGCAGCTGTGCCCTAAATCAGAGAAGCTCCCGCAGAGGTGGGAACCAGACAGTCTGCAGTGGTTATTAATAATTCAGTCCCAGTTTGTCCCATGTAGGAGAGCACGAAGCCCAGCCAAGCCTCCCCTCCTGGCTGCCCGGAGCAGGCAGAGCCTGCCGGGGTTGTTGCAGCGATCGATCCCACGCTGGCAGGGAGCTGGGATTGCCTCTCCTGCCCCATCCCGGGGCGATCCCAAACCCCCAAATCGCGTGGCACCAGCGTCCCCCTCTCGCAGGGGTTTGGCACCGGCCTCGATCGCCTGGGGACCACTGCTTGGTGGATGCAATCAGGGCTGGATCCTGCTCCCAGAGGGACTGGAAAACAACCCCTGGGGGTCCACACAGCGAGGGATTCACGCTGGGGAGGTTGGACTGAAATGTCCTTTTCCTCACCTGATCCAGCCTCATGCCAACCTGGGTTTTCCACATGGGGAGGCTGGACTAAAAATCTCATTTTCCTCCTCCATTCAGCCATCCCTTCCCAGGACAAGGTGCATCCCAAGGCTTCCCCGACCCCGGGGTTCGGATGAGTGAGTCTTAAACGCCCTGCAAATGCTCTCTCTGAATTTTTCCTGAAGTATTTCCTTGCAGCTGCCGTGCGTTTTAATTGAATTTTGCCATTTGAAAAATACATGAAGCTCCGTAATGGAGGGAGAGAAAACATTCCCTCCTATAGGAAGACAAAGATGCATTTAAAGAGGAAAAAAAAAAACAACCCCAAAGCTGCCTGATGAGGTATTGACCTGGAGACAAAGTGAATCCGATGGAGCCAGCCCGGCCCCTTAGGAAAACTCGAGGCTGTTCATTAGGGATGAGCTCACTGCCAGCTTAACTCCATCCTCACCACTCCCAGGGAAGCCTGTGGTAAACGTGCCGATTTCCAGCTTTTCCAGGAAAATAGGGGTCCTTTTATGGAGTGGAAAGGGTTTGGGACTTGTTGCAGCCTCGTGGTGCTCCTGTTGCAGTTGGGATTCCGGGAGAGCTCTGGGTGTGGGGTGGAGGAGGGCTGAGGGTCTCCATTCCTGCACAGGATCCCAGCAAGACAGCAGGAATTTCATCCTTCCCTCAGCCAGGCTTTGAGTTCAGGGGAGCATCAGGGAAGTGAGAAATTTCCTTGGAAAAGAACAGCCAGAGCTGCCATGTGAAGTTTGGGAAACAGACCTTCCTTCCCAGAAATCTCACCCATGGGATGCTATTGGGACATTCCCAATAATGTGGATTTCTCCCTGTGTTCAGCACAGAGCTCCCTTTGACCCCAAACATGAATTTGCTCAGAGTCTGCTGCCTGGTTTTTATTGGAACGTGTTTTCCATACAAAAACACGGGAAAAATAGGAATAAGGGCAGCAAATCCCTCCTCTGGATGGATTCAAACAATGGAAGGGGAAGGACTCACTGGTGATCTCGTGGTTCCAGGTGCCATCCTGGCAATTCCAGGTGTCATATTTACGGCCCAGAAACCTTTCTGGGCTTCTGTAAACTTGCTCTAATTTCCAGCCTCATTTTAAAGCACTTTGTCCCACTTGTTCTCCTGCCAAAGCATTCCCGGAGCCAAAACACCTCCCAAGCCTCACCTGGTTTGAATTTTGCTTCCTTCCTTCCTGAATCCCTGAAGATTTTGCTGGGAGTTCACCCCTTTTTGGCTAAACCAGCCCCCAGCTTTGGGTTTGCAGCAGAACCCTTGGATCCAGTCCTTGCTCACTCCAAGCCAGCCCGGAGTCACTGCTGGAATTCCTAAAAAGCCAAGTTCTTTTTTGCAAATCAGTTGATTCCAGCTTCTTATAGATTAGCTGGAGCTGATAAACTTGGCCTTAGGAAGCAGGCCCAGGTATTATCCCTTCCCCTGTCAGCTCTGGCCAAATCACAGGAGATCTGCAAAGGTTTTCCGGGAATCTGGTTGGTTGGGATTTTTCCCTGCCTCCTGCCAGCTCCTCTTGCCAGTTTGACCACTTGCCCGCTCATCCTCCGAGAAGAGTGAGTCAGCTTGGCAAAATATTAATAAATAAAATATTCCAGGCCAGCCCCAGCAGGACTCTCTGCCCTGAGACCCGAAATGGGGGCTCAAAAGCCACCAACCATCCCAACCTTCCCCCCTCTGGCTCTTCCCAATCCCAATCTTTGCCTAAATGCCCCCCTCCAGTTCAGTTTGGATACTGAAGTGCACTAAAATCCCGGAATCATGGAATGGTTTGGTTGGAAAGACCTTAAAGCCCATCCCATTCTACCCCCTGCCACGGGCAGGGACACCTTCCACTATCCCAGGTTCCTGGATTCATCCCAGCTGGAGGAGGAGGTTGGGGATGCTCAAAGGTGGGAGGAATTAAACAGCTCCTCTTGCATCACTCTTCTCTCCATCCCATCATGAGCCCACAGGAACAGGATGATCTTTAAGGTCCTTTTCAGCCCAAACCATCCCATAATTCTGTTTTATCGGGAACGTCCCAGCCTTATTTTCACCGTGGCCTCCAGTTTGCCGTCTCCATCCCGGAAAAAATTAATGGCAGCACTTAGGGCAGGAGGAGCAGAGTGATGAGATCAGGCCCTGTCCACGTGTCAGGGAGAAAAAACCCCACTTTTCCAGGGAAATAAACTCCAGGCAATTAAGTGGGGATTGAGATTTAGCGCCCGCCACGAGCAGCAGGCGTGGAGAAAGGAGCCAGCTGGTAAATTTAGGATGTGACAAAGTCATGCGAGCACTAACTGGATTACTGGCATTTATTTGGGAATACTTATGGGGTTTATTATGCAACGTATGGATCTCCATAATTCTGCTTTTCACTCCTCCCAGCGTCTCGGGGAGCTTTACAAACAATTAATCGTCGGCGTTCCGTGTGCTCCAGGGAATGCAGTGTATCCCATCTGCTCCGGGGGAATGCAGTCCATTCCCTCTGCTCCAGGGAATCCAGTGCATTCCATCTCTCTCTCACTGTATTTCACATCACTGATGTGATTGATTTTTAACCTTTTCTGAGCCAAAGCCTCAAGTTTCCATTTTTTAAATTCCCTGCACTTCCTGGGCTGATCCGAGGATGAGCAGATCCAAAAGTTGTTAGAGTGAGTTTTTCAGGGATGGAAATGCATCCATCCTCCAGAGATGGTGATTTTAATCCATTTAGGTTGGACAGCAGCAGGAATTTCTCCATGGAAAGGGCGGTCAGGCATTGGAACTGCCCAGGGAGGTTTGGAGTGCTCATCCCTGGAGGTGTCCAAGGAAGGGCTGGAGGTGGCACTCAGTGCTCCAGGCTGGGGACAAGGTGGGAATTGGCACAGCTTGGATTTGGTGATTCTGGAGTTCTTTTCCAACCACAATGATGCCATGATTCCACCAAGGCAGTGCTGAATGCTGCAGAGAGGAGCAGAGCTTGGGCCATCCCAGAGCCCTAGGCTGGGCTGGTGGCTCCCTGTGGGCTCCTCCAGCTTCACCTCCTGCCCTGGCACTGCTCCCGTGTGCCCTAGCCCCTCGGGACAGCACAGCCTCCTTCCCTGGCAGGCAGGGAGGGATGGGCACCTCTGGCTGCCTCTCCAGGGCACAGTGTTGGGAGCAGAGTGCAGTCCTGGCAGCTGAGCTGTAAATCCTCAGCCAGGGCCAGCAGGGACCTGCAGCCTGGGAAGTGCTGCAGCAGCACGGACAGCCCCAAACCTGGGCAGCTCCCAGGCCAGGAGAAGGAATAGGCATCAATGGATGGAGGATATTTGGATCTGCGTCCCTGAGAAGCTCTCCTGGGAGATGCCAGAGATTTTACGAGCTCAGAGATGCAGAAGCTGAATTTTAGGCCTCTGGTGGCTCCGATGGTTTAACCCACGGGTTTGATGCCCCCAGGCTTTCCCACAGACCACAGTGGTGCCAAAAATGTGGCCAAAAAGAGACCTGGAAAGGGGCGCGGAGTGACAGGACTGCTTTACGCTGAAAAAGGGTGGATTTAGGTGGGATATTGGGAAGGAATTCCCAATATCTGTGAGGGTGGGCAGGCCCTGGCACAGGGTGCCCAGAGAAGCTGTGGCTGCCCCTGGATCCCTGGAAGTGTCCAAGGCCAGGCTGGAATAACCTGGGACAGTGGAAGGTGTCCCTGCCCATGGCAGGGGTTGGAATGAAAGGGATTTTAAAGTCCCTTCCAACCCAAACGGTTCCATGGTTCCATGAAAAACGGGAGCAGGCAGCATCTCCTCTCCCAGCAGTTTGCTGCAGCTCCTTGGAGCATTCCTGCTCCTCCTAAAAGAGCAGGGATGAGATACCTGACAGGGAATGGGCTGTGACACCTTTGTCCTCTCCTCCAACCCCACTGAGCGCTGACCAGGGAGAGCACTAGACTCCAGGTGGGTAAAAACCCATTCAAACCCAATTTTGGGGTGCATGAATCACAGAGAACCCTCAGGACTTGCACCAGCATCACCACAACCCTTCCACCACCTCCAATAACTCTGAGAAACAGCTCGGATCTGCTTCCAGGGTTACTCCAAAGTAGCCAGGGGATGGGAATAAAGCACTTATGAGAGCAAAGCCAGCGGAGAAGTGTCAGGAGTGGAACACAGGTGACAGCACAGCCACACTCACACCCTGTTCCCCCAGCCCCGGTGATGCTTCCAAGCAAAGCAGGCACATTCCTGGCCCCGTTTTCCATTTTTAGGAGCCTGTCAGAAATGGCACTCCCTCTCCACGCAGATGTCGAGAAATTAGAGGGAATTCAGAGAGAGGCAGGGGAAAAAAAAAAAAATGATTAAAGGAGATGGAGGGCCTGATTTTGGAGGGAAAAGAAATCAGTGGAGCTATTTATAACCCTGCCTGCACTGGGGTGGGAGCAGGAATTTTTGTAAGTGCCTGGATAGCTCGGATAAGGGGGGAAAAAAGGGGCAAAGCAACCTCTGGAGGATGCTGTGAATCCTGAGTGATGGATGAAATGCCATCCAAAAAAAGCCTTTGGGGAATGGTCAGGGGACAGTTGTTGATCCAGAGGGGGTAAAAAAGTGCCCTGATGAAAATGTGTGAAGGGATGGTGGAGGCGGCACCGGAGCCGAACCCCCCCAGCTCCTACCTCTGCTCCCAGTATTTATTTACATCCAGCATTTTACGCAAAACGTGGGGGTGGGCGTGGAAATGTTCTTTTTTTTTTCTTCATCCCCAAAGCAAATGGGTTTGGTTAAAAAAAAAAACCCAAACCAGCTTGAAATTCGGGCTGGAGACTCGTGGGGGATGCACTGCTGGGATGGGATGGGAAATGGGATGGAGGGAACAAACCCTGCACCTGATCCCAAATTTCCTGGGTGATTCCCAGGCTGAGGAGCTGCTCAGAAACCTGTTGGAAAATCCTCAACCAGCCCCAAGCTCTGGCGGTGGCTCCTCCCTCACAGAGAAGAGTTTTGGAGCAATTTTTGGGGGAAATTTGGGGTTTCCCACGGCGGGGTCTGCAGGGAGGAGCTGCCTAACGGGGTCCTGGTGTCTCGTGTTGCCTTGCAGGACGTCTCACTCCAGGGCCAAGGCGGAGGCGGCCGTGACGGCGGCGCAGAAAGCTCAGGAGGAAGCACGGATCGCCAGGATCACTGCCAAAGAGTTCTCGCCTTCCTTCCAGCACAGGGAGAACGGTCAGTCCGGGAGCCACCCCTGCCAGCCCTGCCCCTCCGAGCCCTGCAGACACCCCAAACCCCACAAAACTCCCCTGTGCCCACTGCTCTGCATCCCCACCAGAGCTCTTGGGGTGGGAAAGCTCCCTGGATCACCAGGTGTTGGGAGATTTACCACAAGGTTGTCAATATGCAACAATTCCACCTTGCTCGGTGCTTTTTTCCCAGAATCTCCTCTTTTCACACCAGAACACCCCCAATTTTTAGTTCCTTGCTCTTGATGGTTGCACAGAAAGAGCCCGACAAGGGCTCTGGAAGGAAAATGCAAACACAGATGATCCCAGAGGGCACCACTGATCTTACACCCATGGCTTGTGCTGTTCCTGGTTTCTTTGGAATGCTCAGACCAACACTCAGTGGGACCTGACCCTTCCCTCAGCCGTGCAAACCAGTCACTGGGAAAATCCACACTGGAGGTTTGCCTGGTGGCAAACCCATCCTTCCTTCCTTTTCCTTCCTTCCTTTTCCTTCCTTCCTTCCTTCCTTCCTTCCTTCCTTCCTTCCTTCCTTCCTTCCT
>VZRF01012004.1:532560-556465 GCA_013396875.1 Vireo altiloquus
GGGCTGCTGCCGGTGACTCAGGGCCCGGGGAAAAGGGAACCTTGGATCTGCCAGCCCAGCCCGGTGCTCTCCTCGCCGTGCCTCGGTGATGCTGGGGCGGCCGGGGGCATCCCATGGCCAGCACCGAGCTTTAGGGGCTGGCTGCAGCCTGATCCGAGGCACCTCCCCAGCCAGGGACACTCCGGTGTGGTCGAGCATCCCCTGGCACCCCTCTGGCACTCCCCTGGCACCCCTCGCCCGCTCAGCCTTGTTACAAACCCCTCTCATCCCTCCTCCTGCCGAGGTCCACTTTGTACACGGCAGATCTGAGCTTTCTCGCAGGGCTGCGAGCTCCCAGGGGCTTCTCCAGCCTTGAGATGTTCCTCCTCTCCATTTCCTCCTGCCGGGGAGAATTTGCTGGTTTAAATCACCTCTCGGAAAGATATTTTTAGGTGATACATTTTTTACTACCTCCCGGCCGGGGCCGCGGTGCGTGGCTCGTGCTGGGGTTTGTGTGGTTGGAGCTCTGTCTGGGGGGGTTGTGTGAGCCGCGGGAGGGGAGGGAGGCGAGGGAAGGCAGCTCCACTTGCAGCACATTAAAAAACAAACACAACATCCCAGATGTGCCGGGAAACCTTCGGAGCGACTCGGGCAGATCATGGGTGCGAGCCCTGGGTCACCCAGAGACCCCTCGGTCACCCAGAGACCCCTCGACCTCCGGCTGGAAACATCCGGGGAGGGCTGGAAAGGGATGGGGGAGCTGCCACCATCCTCGCGGCATCGCAGGGGCTCTGCGTGCCCTCCTTGTGCAGGATCGGGGGTGCTGGGTGTGCCCTCCTCGTTCAGGATTGTGGGTGCTGGGTGTGCCCTCCTCGTTCAGGATTGTGGGTGCTGGGTGTGCCCTCCTTTCACAGGATTGTGGGTGCTGGGTGTGCTCCCCTTCCACAGGATTTTGAGTCCTGGATTTGTCTCCTTTGTACAGGATTTTGGGTGCTGGATGTTCTCCCCTCGTTCGGGAATTGTGGGTGCTGGATTTGTCTGCCTTCCACAGGATTGTGGGTGCTCTAAATGCCCTTCCTTGCACGGGATCCTGGGTGCTGGATGTGCCCCCGTCATTCAGATTTGTGGGTGCTGGATGTGCCCCCTTCATTCAGAATTGTGGGTGCTGTGTGTGCCCCTCTTTCACAGGATCGTGGGTGCTGGGTGTGCCTCTCCTATTCAAGATTGTGAGTTCTGGGTGTGCCCCTTTCATTCAGAATCGTGGGTGCTGGCTGTGCCCCCCTCGTTCAGGGTTGTGGGTGCTGGGTGTGCTCCCCTTCCACATCTTTGTGGGTGCTGGATGTGCCCCCTTGATTCAGGATTGTGGGTGCTGGCTGTGCCCCCCTTCTGCAGGATCCTGGCTGCTGCCTGTGCTCCCTTGCAGTGTGCTGCAGGTCCCCAGTGCCACCCACGGCGCGCTCTGGTGGGTGCTGAGTGCCACCCACCCCTGGGTGCTGGCTGAGCTCCCGGCAGGGCGGTGGGACTGGGTACCACCCACCCTGCACAGCGAGTGCCAGGGGTGCTGGGTGACCTCCTCGGAGGGGTTTGTGGGTGCTGTGGGACACTCCCAGCGTCACAGGGGGGTTCGTGCCCACCTCAGCACCAGCCCTGGGCACCTCTGGGCACCCCTGGGCACCCCTGGGCGCCTGCAGCTCCTGTACACCGGAGGGAAAGGTGTTTCCCTGGGAAAACCAAAAATATCCCAGTTTAGTGTCCTGCATCGCCTGTGGTTTCCATCTCCATCAGCCGTGGGGATCTCCAGGTGCCCATCGTGGTTGCTCATCCCAATTCCCGGGCACAGCAGGATGTGCCCCTGGGTTGGGTGGTGCTGCAGAACCGAGTCCCCCTCGCTGACAGCAGCACACCAGAGCCAGAGGACGGAGCTTGGCACTGCTCCCAAATCCCAAAAGTGGCTCCTCAGGGCAGCGCAGGTTTGGCTTTGAAGCCTCCGAGGCCGAGCTCGGCTGCCTCCATCCCTCTGGAAATCCAGATTCGGTGCTCTGCATCCTCCTTCGCGCTCTCACAACCGTTCTTCCAGGAACATCACGTGCTCCGGGAACTAATTTTAGCTGGGGATAATTGTTGCACATCCTCGGGTGCCGAGAGCCGGCCCCGGTGCATCCGCGGAGTTCCTGCGCGAGGAAACGCCTCCAGTGCGGGGCTGGGGGACAGCTGTGCCCCCTCATCCCCCCAAAACCTCCAGCCCTGCTCCTCCCAGAAGCTCAGCCCTCCGGGAATTGACCCACGGAAAGGCAGATCGGTGCAGGGGCGGCTGGGGAAGGTTTAGGGTGAGGGGGATTCAACAGGGCCTTTCCCGGTGTGGGTGGGGTGGGACTGCACTGGGATTTCTTGTCCCTCCGCGGGGCTCTGGGAACAGGAGCAGTGAGTGTGGCAAGGCTGTGGCTGATTGTGGGGCTGGAGATCAGCTCGGCAGGCCTTGGAGCTGGTGGGGAGCTCCTAAACCCCTGGAACTCCAGCAAAATCCTTGAAGTGGGGAAGATAAAGCCCAAAAATCAGGTACACCCCAAACCTTGGGCTAGCCCGTTCCCACAGGTGGCTTTCCAGCTTTCTCAGGTGAAGTCATTTATTCCCACAGTGCCTCAGCTTTCCATTTGGGATATTGGAAGGTGGCTGGGACAGGAATGCCTGGAAAACAGCCCCAAAAAGTTTATCTTTTATCCCAAAGACAGTTATTCTGTGGGAAAACAGAGGGGTGAGCTTCACCTTTTCTCCTTCTCAGCAATGTCCCACCAATAGCAGGATTGCTCAGGGGCTCTGGATAAATCCCAGGAGATTCAGTCTCCCACATACAAACAGGGATAAAAATGAAGGCTGGACTACACGAGCATTGTCCCAAAAACTTGAGTCGTTAGGAGACCATTTCCCAGCAATCTCTGGGAGAGATTTCCGAGCAGATTTTTTACTATTTCCCTCCCGTGCCAGTGCTCCGATGGGGACATCCATCCCCCTGCTCCAGCATTCCCTGCGTGTATCCCAACCCTGGCAGGGGTGAAGGCACATCCCAGCAGCTCCCCAAAAAGCTTTGAGAGAGAAAATTACTCAGCAGGAGGAGGGCAGAGACCCGAGCAGGCGCTCCCGAGCGTTTATTTTTAAACGATGGCACGGAAATTGAGCTCTCCCTTTCCAAGCCTCGTTTCTCCTCTCGCCGTAGCAATCGCAATTAGATGCATTTCAGGGGCATTAGGCACTTAATATATTTATCAAATTATTCACCTAATTTAGCGTGGCTTTAGCTGGGAACGACTGGAGAGGGGAAAAGGAGAATTAACCACTATTAGCTCGCTTGAAATCATTTGGTGTTTCCTCAGTGATGAACGCGTTGGAGGGTTTTGTTCTGTGTTCCTCCAGCAGCAGAAGATGCTCAGCCCCTCCTGAAGTCCCCATTCCCAGGGTGGCACTATCTGGGAAGTCTCTGGGTTGAAGGAATGAGGAGCCTCCAGTGGGATGAGGAGGATGGGGGGTGCTGGCCTCAGGTGGCCCTGAGCAGGCTCCTGCCTGAAGGCACAGCCACCCCTGTCCTTCCTTCCCATCCAGGGCACTGAGCAGGGAAACATCCGTGTCCTGCTGGGCTGTGTGGGGCAGGAAAGCCCCGGGATATAAGGTTTGTGGGGTTTTTCTTGCACACCTGCCCAGATGTGGCCATTTCGCTATAAAATCCTGGAGGTGAGACGTCCCTCCTGTACCTTGCAGGTGAAAAGTGAGGTGGTTCCCATGCAGGAGGAGTGTGAGGACTGTGGGGTGATCCCAGTGACACCCAGGGTGATCCCAGTGACACTCAGCACACCCAGGGTGATCCCAGTGACATCCAGGGTGATCCCAGTGACACTCAGCACACCCAGGGTGATCCCAGTGGCACCCAGGGTGATCCCAGTGACACCCAGCACACATGAGGTGATCCCAGTGACATCCAAGGTGATCCCAGTGACACCCAGCGTGACTTCAGTGACACCCAGCACACCTGGGGTGATCCCAGTGACACCCAGGGTGATCCCAGTGACACCCAGCACACATGGAGTGATCCCAGTGACACCCAGGGTGATCCCAATGACACCCAGCACACCTGGGGTGATCCCAGTGACACCCAGCACACCCAGGGTGATGCCAGTGACATCCAGGGTGATCCCAGTGGCACCCAGCACACACAAACACAGAGCACAGGGTGTGCCACCAGCCACGTCACAGATTTCCCCTCTCCTGCTTCCAGATTGGGAACGGATGGGAAATGTGGTCAGGTGGATCCCAAAAAACCCATAAGAACCCTCTCCCAGCAGCTCTGCATGGTTGGTGGCCTCTCCACATTTCTGGGGCTGGATAACCATTCCTGTGCTGGCCACGGTTCCGCAGGGCTCAGGGCAGCTTCGGCGCCACACCAGCAGCCGTGACACCACCATCCCAATCCCACCCCTCTGCCCCCCACCACCCAACCCTCCCCTCCCAAAAACCCACGGGGGCCTCCTTAAAACAGAAATAATCCTGCTGTACCTTCCTCTCTCCCTTCTCTCCTCCCCGAAGGGCTCGAATGCCAGCGGCCCAAGCGGCAGAACTCGAGCGACGACATCGAGGTCCTCTCCACCGGGACGCCCCTGCAGCAGGAGAGCCCCGAGCTGTACCGCAAGGGCACCACCCCGTCCGACCTGACCCCCGACGACAGCCCTCTGCAGAGCTTCCCCGCCAGCCCCTCCTCCACGCCGCCCCTCGGCCCCTCGTGCAGGAACAAGAGCGCTCACTTCTCCAGGCAGGTCTCGGTGGATGAAGAGAGGGGCGGTGAGATCCAGATGTTGCTGGAGGGGCGTGGTGGGGATTACCTGCGCCCCAACAGCTGGAGCGAAGAGAAGGCGGGAGGGAGCCGAGCGGGGAGAAGCGGGACGATGCGCAGCGGGCAGCTGGGCACCACCCCTGTCCCTGAAGACTACAGAGGTCGGAGCGGGGGGCACAAACATTCGGCCTCCAACCACAAGCCGAGAGAGAGGTGGACAGATTCCCCGGCCACGGTTTCGTGGACTTCCCACCACAGGTCCCACAATCACAGCTCAGGGAGCTCCAAGCTGCTCGAGCTGGACGAGGAGAAGATGAGCAATTACGAGATGGAGATGAAGCCCCTCATGAGGATGGATTCTTATATGCAAGAGATTCACACCCAAAAAAGACACTACGGCAAAGGGGGAGGCTGCAGGAGCGTGGCTGACGAGCACCGCGGGGAAGAGCGAGGCTTCGGGGTTCAGAGACTGAGGTCTAAGTCCCAGAACAAAGAAAATTTCAGGCCGGCTTCCTCTGCCGAGCCCACGGTGCAGAAACTGGAAAACCTGAGATTCGGGGACAAAGCCGAACCTCGGCTACTGAGGTGGGACTTAACCTTCTCCCCGCCACAGAAATCTTTACCTGTTGCACTAGAATCTGAAGAGGACAGTGGGGATGCGCTCAAATCCAGTACGGTGAGTGAAGGGATCAGTGCGGAATTCCGGGTGCAGGGCTGAGCGGAGGGATGGGAGGGAAACTTGGGAAATGGGAATTGTCCTCCGTTTGTGCCTCGAATCCCCTCTCCTCCCTTCTCCCATCCTGTTGGATGTTGGTGTGGGGTGCTCCCATGGGAACAGCAGGATTTTCCCTGGAGGATGTGAGCAGTGAGTTGGAGTTTTGCAGCCCGGCCCCTGGGCCCTCAAGAAAATTCCATTATTGCAGGGAATTTGGTGGGAAAGCTGCAGGAGCAGGAAAGGCATTGGTGAAGCTTCCTTGGGTTATGGTAACAGAGCTTCCTGCTGGTCCAGGAGCGTGTGGAGAGCAACCCCTTGTGAGGCATCCCACCCTGGGCTCCTCATTTTGGGGGAGACAAGGGCACTTTGGGCATGAAGTGGCTGCTGGGAAGGGCTGGAGGTGTTCAGGAGAGGAGACAGAGCGATCTTAAAAGCTGCTACGAAGGGGAAGGGAATAATCTGTTCTCCATGAACAGAATTAATGGGCTTAAAATCAAGGAGGGTGAGCCATTAACCATCGCTAATGAGGTGAGGGCTGTAATGAGCTGCCTGGGGGGGCTGTGGGGGCTGGGAGAGGAGGGGGTCTGAGGTTGGACATCACTAGCTCAGACAGGACCTGGACAGAGCTGAACCTCCTCAGGAGAAGGCTGAGCACTGTGGGGTTTAGGTTCTTTGCAGCCCTGGTTTTTGATGATTCCCAGATTTCCCACCAGAAGCTTCCTCACTTGTTGTCCCTGTTGGTTTGGCATTGACAGGAGAGATGATGGGGTCTGCTGGGAGCAGTGGGGAAGCCACCACTGCCCCAAATTCCCCCTTGTCGAGTCGGTGCCAAACACAGGGCAGGGCTGGACGTGTCCCGTGGGAATGCCCCAGACCTGCCCAGGAGAAATGGGAAACCTGTCACGCTCAGGAGGTGACATTTCAGAAGAAAGGAGCTAAACCTCCCTGTCAGGGGAGCACAGAGTGGTGCCTGGTCATGAAACCGAAATTATTTTATCAGTCAGGCCGAAAATTTGGGTGAGAGGCATCGAGGTGTGTGAGGTGACATTTGCCACGGCTGCAGCATCCCTGCTCCTCCAGCACCTGCCAGCAGAGCCAGGGCGGAGAGAGAGGAGGGAGCAGCCCGGGATGTGGGAAAGGTGGATCTGCCCAACTCCCCTGATGAGGCTGTGGATAAATCCCCCCCACAGCAGCCCTGGAGCTCTCTGCCTCCCTCTCCACGGGCTCAGGCTCGGCAGCTCCCACCCAGCACCGAGGGGGAGCTGAGCACGGGGGCTGCTGCTGGGCAGCTCCGCAGGACACATCCTGCAGCCCTGGGGAAACAGAGCCATCCCGGCTGTCCTGGCCTGCTGGGAAGGCTGGGAAGCCCTGGAGACAGGACAGGCAGCGTTAGGAGCCTGATGGGCTCCCGGAGGGGAAGAGCAGCAGCAGTAATTGTACAGACACCAGCCCTGGGAAGTCCGTGGGACACTCAGAAGTCCCAGCACCTTTGACAACACAACCTGGGAGACACAGGGCCCAGAGGAGGGATAAAACCGTTCCTCCTCTCTGAAATCCACGTGATTTGGGGCAGATCACTGGCAGAAGCAGCCCTGGGCTTTCTCCCCACCCAGCCCATCAGATGTGCTCCCACCTCAGAGCTGTCACAATAAACCTCCCTCTGCATCGCCGGAGACAAACAGCCACCAACACATCCCTGACCTTTCCCAGCGAGTCCTGGGCACTAAGGAAGGGCCTCAGCCTGCACGGAGAAGTGCATGGAAAAGCCATTAGGATGCACATCATACTTTGGAAGTGCTGGAGCTGCGGAGCAGCATGTTCAGTTTTCTCACATTCATAACTGAGGGTGGAACAGATGGCGAAGGTTTGGGAGGAAGCTAATGTAATACAGAGGAAGAGATAATATGTGGATTTAAATAACCCACAATGCCGGCAACAATTTGTTCTAGCAGGAACTGCACGGCGCTAGCAGGGTTTTGTTCCAGTGGCCCGGCAGGGAGGGGGTGGTTGGACAGGAGCAGGGGAAGGTGTAGGGGAGGAACGGGAGGTGCAGGGATCCATGCTCCAACCTCCTGCCCAAACCCGTGACCTCGCCTGCACCTGCCATCAAAAGCACTCCAGGCTTCAGGGAGTGTGGTGAATCCCTGAGGAAGAGGAGGGGGAGGTGAAGGGGGAAGGATTTCTCCCACAGACCCCACACCCATCTCGGTGTGTGCTTGGCGACACAGGACGTTCGCACGCTCAGTCCTGCAAAACCCTCTGCGTCCTGCTCGAGCTACCACAGCAAATCCAGGCTCCCCAATTCCCCCAAAAGCCCAATTTCCCACAGTGGCGTGAAATCCTGCTTCCCTGTGGCCTGGCAGGGTGTGAGCTCTGAGGCAAGGCCAGCTGTGTGCAGGCGTGTGAGAGCCCACACTGCTCCAGCTCGCTCCAAGCCTGCTCCAAGCCTCTTCCCTGGATCCCAGCAGTGCCAGCTGGAGGCTGCTCCCTCAAAGGGCAGCTCCCACCTCCCACCAGCTGGGCTCCCTCGGGGAGGTGCTGCCGATGAGCAGGAAGGATGCTCGGAGCTGAGCATGGCTATTTTTCCCCTACCTGGAGTATCCCTCCTCAGAGCCAGGGTCATGCTCATGGCTTAGCTTGTTTGGAAAATAATCTGCCCTAAACCAGTTCTGCACGAGCCATCCGTGAGCGTGGGGCAGCTTCCAGAGCCAGCACACCTCTGGAACTGCTGGGGGTACAGGTCTTATAAAAACACACTCCAAAAAAAACCCACTGCTCTTCATTCCTGTCTTAAGAAGAAGCTGGGCCTTAAATCCAAGCTTTTCCCAAGTGTGCAGGGGTAGGGATGCAGACTCATGGAGGAGTCAGACGTACAGGTTGCTGTAGGAGCTGTGGGAACTTTGCTCTCCTCTGTCACTTTTAAAAGAAGCTCCCAGAACCCCCCTTTGTTGGGGCTGCACATCAGGAATTGAAAAATACTCTGATAAAAGGTCATTTCTCGAGGCCACGGCTCCATAACGTCAATGAAATTCAGCACTGCTTGGTCTTGGCTCTCAGGGGATTTGGGGGTTTTGGGGTCACTGAGCCACACAAATGCTTTAAAATGACATTTAAGGCCACCTGATCTTTCTGTGCTGCTGTGGGCACTGACCCCAGCACCCACGGGACAAACTCACAGCGATTGTCAGCGTTGGGGCAGAGGAAAACAGGAGCCAACGTGCCAGGGGCGGAGCCGGTGTTGTGGGATTAAGGGATTTATAGGAACGTCACCATCCTTCCCGGCCTTAAAGGCCCACGAGGCACCAAGCCCGTGCCTGGATGCTTCACAGGTTCCTGGAGTCTTTGAGGAGAACTAAAACGGGAAAGAAAAAAAAGGAATTGTTGAGAGGCTGGAAAGGGAAAGAAGCCTCCTAAAATGCCAGCGACCCTTTTACCCGCGGGCACAAAACACGACCCGTTGGAGGGCTGGGGGGAAAAACAAGGGAATGGATCTCCTTTCCTGCGGGTGCTGAACATCTGCGGGAGGAGGAGAAGGGCTTTGGGCACGGAGCGTGCCCGCGGCAAGGGCCGGGGCTCGGGCACCACCGGAGCCCCATTCACCGCGCGTCCTCGTTCGGCAGCGCTCGCAGGGAGCTCCCGGGGACGCGGAGCGCTGTCACCGAACGGGTGACACCTGCGGGTGTGAGCGGCCCGAGGTTCGGCCCTTGAAGGCTCTGGCTCATCGCATCCCCACGGACGCGAGGGCACAGCCCGAACCCAGCCAGCCCTGCCACCCTGACATCCCCCACGGCTGTGGGATCAAACCCCAGCCCAAATCCGACACTCCCGGGGAAAGGGCTGCGGCAGAGGCTGCGAAAGCATCTCCCGGCTCAGGAATCTCCGAGAGCCCCTCTGTCCGCGGCGGGGGCGGCGGGGAGGGATGCCGGCGGTGCAGCCTCTCCCTCCCTCCCTCCTTCGGCAGCGAGCGGCAGAGGGGAGGATTTGCCAGCGAGATATTCCAGGCAGGTTCTGCTGTCGCTGGGGAAAGGCAGGAGCCGGCAGCCAATCTGCAGGCGGAGCAGGATCTGCCGAGCTGCCGGAGCCGGGGATGCGAGCACGGGGCTCGGCACAGCCTCCCCCGGCACCGGGGATGGAGCCCGGCACCGGTATGGGCACAGGGCTCGGCACAGCCTCCCCCGGCACCGGGGATGGAGCCCGGCACCGGTACGGGGCTCGGCACAGCCTCCCCCGGCACCGGGGATGGAGCCCAACACCGGCACCTCCCCGCTGGATGCTCCCTGTGCCAGCGCTGCGGGGTTATTCCTGAAGGAATTCATCTCCAGGCGGTTTTTAATGGAAGTTTGGGGCCTTTCGCCCTAAAGGTTGTAGAATGAGTTAAAAATGAAAGGTGGGTGTTGTCTACATCCCAACCAGGCACCCCCTGTTTGGGGTGTGAAGCTTCCCAGTGCATGGAGATGTTCCCATTTGGCTGCTTTGGGATGAGGCTGCTGGGAAAGGGACCTGGGGACTTGTTTGGCATTAAAAAGGAGACTAAAACCCGTGATTTATCTCTGTGGCCTTCCACCTTCAGGTTTTCCCTGTTATTTTTTCCGCATCGGGAGCCATCCCTGCGTCTCCCAACACAATCCTCCCTGGGTTTTCCTTATTCCTCTCATCTCAGCCAAACAGATTCACCCCCAATCCCAGCTGGCAGCTGCATGTCCAAACAGAAGCCATAATTTCGTGGGAATAAGGAGGAAGAGGAGCCCTGTTGCCATCACACCTCTGGAATGAGGCAGGGCTGAGCATTGCTGCAGGGGTTGTCTCTTCTTAGGACAAATAATCACAAACTCTTCCTCCTCTAATCCCTTTCGTGTTCAGACAACCTGAGGTAAATAATGCTCAGAGAGAAATGGGATGTTCCACCTGACAGGGTCCTTTTCAGGGCCTTTGATGTACCTGGGAGCACTGTCCTGGCTGTGCTGCTGTCATCTGGGTCAGGGGGTTGAGCCCAGTTCCATCTCTCAGCTTGGAAAATTTGGGGTCAAACACCAGCTTTTTTAGAAACCAAATTTTTTACTGATGTTTTAGAATAAAAGTCTTAAAAAACAGAGCTCCAAACACCCAGAGCTCAGTCCCAGCACCTGCAAGGTGAGGATTGAACCAGGGGTGACAAATCTGTTCCCTAAGAGGCTAAAGGATCCCTAAGAGGATAAAAACTCTTTTTTTTAGTCTCTTTTCCCCCAGAAGCAGGTTTTTCCACCCCAACCAACTCACTTTCACTCACACGAGCACTTTTGGCATCTCCTGGGCCCTTTCCTGGAGCCATGGGAGCTGCTGCAACCCTCTGGAGAAAGCCAAGTGACTCCCTGATGTTTCCTTTGCTAAATGCTCCTTAACCATTTCACAGAGCCTGTTCCTGGCAATGATGTGACAATTCAGCACAAATGTCACGGAGCTGCTAAGTTTGCAGCACTTTCTGCAGTGCTGAGGCTGGAAAATGGTGCATATCTGTATTTTTTTTTTGCTGATCCAAGTCCTTAGTAATTACACTTAATAGATCCCGGAGGGATTCCTAGGTAACCTGCACTCCGGTTTCCATGACAGAGAGGCAGAGCTTGTACCCAGTGATAACAGATAATAATGGATTGCTAATGCTTAAATTAATTATGCCACAATTGCATTTGTAACCCAGCTGTCCTTCGGATTCCCAGGAAAACTCCAGAGTTGCTACACAACAGCTCTAGGATAAAAACAAGCAAGGCAGAGGGGCATGAATTACTCCACAGCTACAATTGTTGTCATTTCTCCTGGGCCATAACTGAGGTTTATTCCTAATTTAATGTTTCCATGGATTTAGGTCCAAGTTTCTGTTCTTTAAGCTTGGAAGGAAAGCTTAAAAATCCTTGGAGATCCAACCTGTTGATAGAGAAGGATCCTTTTTACCCAGCTGGTACTGGTGCACATTCCCATCCTTGGCAGGTATTTTCCTTCTCCTGTGAAGGACCCCAGGGATCTTATTAAAAAATGAAAATCAGTCTCCAGGAGGTGCCTGCCTGTGGCAGGGGGTTGGAATGAGATTTTCCACCATTCCCATCTGGACAGCCCTGGCTGGAGCAGCACAGGGCAGAGGGGGTTAAAAAGAGGGAGCTGTGAGAAGGAAGCAGAATTTGGGAGGTGTCAGGTGGATTTGAGCTGCTCTGTTCACAGAGCTCCCAGCCCTCCCTGCTCATCCCATTCCTGGGCTGCTCTGGCTGGAAAACGTGGAAGATCCCAGGGCTGTGGTGGCAAAGGGAGGATTTTCTCCTGCCCCTGCCCTGCTCAGGGAAGGAAGGATGCAAACAGGCCCAGCCTGAGCTGGGGAGCTGAGCAGAGCCTCCATGCACGGGAATCCAGGGGCTGCCCATGCCAGCAGGGGTTGGATCCTCCCATTTTTCCCGCTGAGGGCATGACTTGGCTGTCCTGCATGTAAATCACAGAACCACGGGATCATTTAGGCTGGAAAATGCTCTGGAATTGGGTCCAAGCATTCCCCCAGCACTGCCAAGGCCACCCCTACTCCATGTGCACACAGCTCCAGGGATGGGGACTGAACCACTGCCCCGGGTGGAGAATTTTTCCCAAATATCCAATCCAACCCCCGTGGTACAACTCGAGGCAGATTCCTTTCGTCCTATTGCTTTTTCCTGGGAGAAGTGACCAGCGAAGGGACACATCCCACCAAAGGGCTGCACCTCGGCCAGGCCAGCAGGTGCATCCCGAAGTGAGGGAACAGGGAATTGGAGGGATCAGCACCGTGAGCAGAGCTGGGGCAGCGCTGGCTGGGCTGTTTTGGCAGGGAATTCATCCCCGGAGCATCCCAGGGCCGCTGGAATTGCGGCTGAGCCCTCCCTGGCTGCGGGGCCGGGCGCGGGAGAGCATGCCAAGGCAAACAATGACACCGATAATCGCCCGCAATCTGTTATTATATTACCGGCAGCTCAAAAACCCTAAAACCCAATAATCTTCTGAAATGCAGCTAATCCCTCCCAGCGCCGGCAAGGCCGGGCTGGGCACGGGAGAGGGAAGGAGCGGCGGGCAGGGTTGGCCGGGCACGGCACGGGAGGAGAGGTTTGCCGGGAGCAGCCGGGCGTGGATGGGCACCGGGGCTTGCCTGGAGCGGCTCCCCGCAATCCCTGCCTTGGCTTGGCTGCCTTTGACCCTGTTGCTAAGCTACAAATACGCCTTTCCAGCAGGCTCCAGCATCCTCGCTCCCTCCCACTCCCAAACGCCAGCTGAATCAGGCTGCTCGGAAAAGAAACCATCCCCGGCCAGCCAGGAGCTGGGTTTTTTTTTTTTCTCCGTTTCTTTTCCAGCAGCTCCGCAGGGGAAGCTCCCAAGAGGTGCCCAGCCCTGTCCCTGCTCCATCCCGGCAACGTGGGGAGTGTCAGGGAGGGGACAGGAGCCTAGGGAAAAGCGTTTTGGCCATTCCAGGGCTGGAGGCTGGCACAGCTTGGATGCAGCAGGAATAGCTGAGGATACCAGCGGCTCCAAGAAATAGAAACCACCCACCTGCTGCCAGCATCGCTCGCCCTGGTGCGAGCCACGTTCACACTGTGGCACCGGGGATGCTGGGCGCCAGGGAGGGATGAGGTGCCAGGGATGGGTGAGGTGCCAAGGATGGATGTTTGCCTGACCACAGGGATGTGTTGGAGGGTTGGCTGCAGTGCCCTGACATTCCTGGGATGTTTATGGGGTCCCACAGCCGTGGGATTGTCCAGGATGTGCTGTGGGGGAAGCAATGGATGCTCCTGGAGGGATGGAAGCACTCCTGGGATGTTCAGGCCGGCTGGGATGGGTGTGTGTGCTTGAGGCAGCTGCAGTAGGGTTCCTGCAATGCTTTCCTGGTAAAATCCTGCAATGGTTTGGGTAGGAAGGGACCTTAAAGCTCATCCCATCCCACCCCTGCCATGGGCCGGGACACCTTCCACTGTCCCTGGATGCTCCAAGCCCTGTCCAACCTGGCCTTGGGCACTGCCAGGTATTTCCCAGGAGCTTCATTTGGTCCATATAAACTCAGGAGAGGTTATTAGGGCATCCCAAAACATTGCCTGAACATGGAACATGCTGGCCCCATGTCCAGGACACCTGGAAAACAACTGTGTTCGCTGGGAAATGTCCCATGGACACTGCTCCAAACCATCCCCAAACCACTCTGTGATCCAATATCATCTGCTTTTTTGGGGGTTTTCTTCCTTTTCATCGACCACCTGGTAAATAACCAATTTTACTTACATTTTTAGGGCCAGAATTCCTATGGGAGTGACATAGGATGGTCCATGATCCCTTTTAGTCAGGGGCTGCAACCAAATATTTGCTTGGCAGCTTAAAAAAGAAACCTCCAAGGGTTCCTGGGCTTTTTGGGAGGTGTAAATTGGGATCTGCTCATGCCCAGAGCTGCCTGGACTGCACAAAAAAAAATGCAGAATTCCAAGGATTCGTCTAACTCGTGTCCTTCTCTTTCTCTTGCAGGGTTCAGCTCCCATCCTGGTAGTCATGGTGATCTTACTAAATATTGGAGTCGCCATTTTGTTTATTAACTTTTTCATCTAATTCAAGACTGTCTTGTTTGCAAAAATAACAGTTACATGTATGAATGGGGGAAAAAAAAAACAACAACAAAAAAACAAAACAACAACAAAAAAACCAGAACCAAACAACAATGACAGCAAAACAAAACAGAAAAAAAAAGAAAAAAAAAGGGAAAAATCATAACTCGAACTGTCCTCTGACAATTTCCAAGTCTTTTCACAGAAGAACAACAAACGATCGAGTCTCACTCACAGTTTGCCTTTTTTCCTGGGTAATGTTTTTTGGATTTTAGCCAAAATTCTTTGCTTGTATAACACTATGCTGTGTGGCATGGCAAAATGCTATCAACACTCTGCCCCCCCAACACTGGGAAGGATGAGAAGGAATCCCAACAAAAGAAAAACCTCGTTTTCCTTCCCCTCACCCCCTCCCCCCTCCAAAAAAATCGTCTTTGTAACAACAGCAATGAACCCCAAAATGGAGATGAGACCATGAGGGGACCACGGGGAGGGTTTGGGTGGAGTGGGGATGGGTGCTGGGATGCTCCAGGCTGAGTTTCCCAGGGAAATCCGTAACAGCTTTAATGATAAATGGGAGAGAAAAGCAAAATGGGGCTTTTCTGCCTTTGGAAATGGAGGAATGCTGCTGTAAGGAGGAGAGAAGGAGCACGGGGAAGGAATGAACCCTGTCCGGATGGGAAAATGGGAGAACAGGGCTCGTTTTGATCCTTGTTTTTAAAACCAAAATTGGCTTTTTGCGAAATTCCTTGGGGCAGGGGGGGAATGGGGAACACGAGGTGGGAGCAGCAGCCTCAGCACCCTCCTGCCTTCACTCCTCCTCCCCGGGCTGCTCCTCACCCGCGGCAAGGCTGGAAAACCACCCGGAGCTACTCTAAATTCCCAGCCAATTTCTCCTGGTTACAAACGTGTACCTGGATTCCCCAAAAATAATTAAAAAAACAACCCTTGGAGGCGCCTCCAGCAGCACGGGTGGAGCGGCTGATGGTGCTGTGCTGGCGAGGAGCATCTCAGCTCATCCCAAAATGCACAGGGAGCAGGGTGGGGAGGGACAGGGGACAGAGGGCTCAATTCCAATCCGCTTGAGGATGACAATAAAACAAAACCAAGCAAAAACCCAACTGTTTCTCCAAGGCACCCGGGGAGGAGCACCTGGAGCACGTCCCAGAGAGGAGGGAGAGGGTGGTGGGTTTGTCTCTTACATCTTGCTGTGGACTGTTTCAGACATCATGCTTGGGCTCTGAGCATGTAGTATTTTGCACTTTGTAATGCGGGATGTATATTCCAGCTTCCGACATGTCCCTGTATTTAAAAAAAAAAAAAAAAAAAAAAAGATGAAAAAATAAGGAAAAAAAAAGAAAAAAAAAAGAAGAAAAAAAAAGAGAAAATCGAACCAAACATCATTGGCAATGGCAGCCTCTAAGGATGTATTTTCTTTTCTTTTTTTTTTTTTTCTATGTCACTTAATTTGTTCGTTTCTACCATCTTTGTACTATGCCTGCCTTGATTTTTGTCCCCTCCCTGTTCCCCACGGATAATCTGCATACTCATTAAAGATGCCGTACCCCTGTTCTGAGCTCTCCTGGTCCCAATCACGGCGTGCTCTCAGCTCCGTCCCTCGCCTTTCCCGGAGCCCCCATTTCCCTCCCCGCGGCACCCCCAGCTCCGACAGCTCCTTTGGGATCTGCCAGGGACCAAATCCCACCCTCCGTGTCCCCCCCTGCAGCCCCAGCGGCAGCAGAAGGGTGCAGGGGGGTGGCAGCCCCCCAGGGGGAAGGGGGTGAGACCCTCGCAGGAGATTTTGGGGGTGGGGAAGGAGGGAAAAGCCCTCCTCGACATTCACATCCAGAGTTGTTGGATACAGCCCGGACTCGTGGACTCAGCTTTGCTTTGCTTCTGTTTTAGCTGTTTCTCTGCTACCTTTTCAGCAGATTTCTTATTACACTGCACTGGATTGCTATATTTTTAACCAGAAATAAACTAAGGATTAGAGCATGTGCCAGTTAAATTCAGTTCTTTTCCTTACATGGTCTGATTCCCTCCTGTCGCAGTTTTGCTTCCTCTTTCCCTTCCTTTCCCTTTCCAGGCACAGGGCTATGGGTGGACAGGGGAAAGGATAATTTTGAAATTCCATTTCCCACAGTAACTGTCCATCATCTTCCCACCCCTTCCTTTTTTTGTGTTGTTTTGGATTTTCCTTTTGGCTCCTTAGTCATCATTTCCCCCCCCTCCCCTCTTCAACGGTTGCTGCACACTTGAAACGAACCAAAAAATCGACATATTGGGATTGCAGCCCTGGGAATTCACCCCTGGGGTTTGGAATTCTGCTTTTATTCTTTGGAAAAGACTCTCGAGGACTTTTCTTTTGGTGCATGACACAAAGGGCCTGTCAGGAGCAGGTTAAACAGAGCCCTGAAGACACAGATACTTAGATAGCTGTAAAACAGCACCAAAATGCCTCTTGTTAAATTAAATAAAAGGACTGGTGGTTTCCTGACTGGCTTTTTCCCACTGGTGCCTGCCTAGTTATTCCTGCTCTCGCCCCTGGACCAGCACAAATCCAGCTTGGATTTCCCAGCTCTGTTTCACTCAGTCAAGCTGAGTTTTGCTCAGACTAATATTAATTGGCTCCCAACCCACACTGCCCAAAATAATGATTCCTTTCTTAATCCCGGGGAGTTGAGCAATTTGTCTCAGTTCTGGGCTTCTCACATTCGCCCAGGGCCAGAAATATTCCTGAGAAGTAGGGAGGTAATTCAGTGTATTTCACTGTATATTCAGTGTCTTACGAGTCTGGCTCCTGCAGATCTACCTAAGGCCCATTAAAATGCCCATCAAGGTGGGCCATAAATCCATGGAAATTATCCAGACCTGCTGCTTTACATCCAGGCACATGGACAGTTGAAGGTTTGGATCATTTTTTTTAGGCTGCACCGGAATTTTAATGTTCTGACAGCACGAGGAGGGGCTGGGAGAGCAGAGCCATGGGGAAGGGGAAATTTGGGATCCCACCTGCCTGAGAGGGGCTGGGCCAGCACTGAATCCTCGGGAAAAGCAAGAAGGAAGGGAGACAAACTCCCTGTGCCATGGCAGCTTCTCTCCAGCCCATCTGGTGTCTGGGTTGTTGTACCCAAGACCTAGATTGCAGCACTCTCCAGGGCCTGAGCTTCCAGAGATGCTGAGCTGTGGCAGCAGCTCTGCCAGGAGGTGCTGCCGGGAAAACACAGCCAGACTGCAACACGAGGGGAGGAGCGACAGGAGAAACGGGCTGGGATCGATGGTGAAGGGCTTAATTGAGACCTAAGGGCTAATTACACATCCTGGCAGCTTTGGCAAGGCAAGGGAGGAGGGAAAGCAGGGATTTTTGGAAGCTGTCACCCAGGGAGGGCAGCTCCAGAGGGTTGGGCTAAGGCAGGGCAGAGCAGGGACGGGATGGGATGGGATTGGGATGGGATGGGATGGGATGGGATGGGATGGGATGGGATCTCCTGAGCAGGGGCCTGGGGGTTTGCATGGAGCAGAATCGTGGCAGTGGCAGCTTTTCCTGGTTTAGGGAACTGCTCAGTTCCTTGCACAGCTCCTGAATGATTGCAAGTGGTAGGATCCTTGAGTCATGGAATTGGTTGGAAGGGATCTTAAAACTCTTCCCATTCCACCCCTGCCATGGCAGGGACACCTCCCACTATCCCAGCTTGCTTGTCCAGCCTGGCCTTGGGCACTTCCAGAGATCCAGGGGCAGCCACAGCTTCCCTGGGCACCCTGTGCCAGGGCCTGCCCACCCTCCCAGGGAGTGGCAAACCCCCCAAAACTCTGCACAGAAAGATGTGGACTCCCCCAGGTGAGAGGACAACAGGGTGAGCGACTGAGCAAGCACCAGGGATTCCTTCCCGGATTATCAATAAATTGCTTTGTTTTCTCCTTTCCCACACCATCAATAGTTTGTTTTCACCTCTCACCTCTGTTATTTCCCAGGGAAGGTCTCTCCCTGTCAGACATGTTTTTATCTCACCAGTTAAAGCTCCCTGGCAGCTCTGTTTAATCTTTGTTCCGTCCTAATTAGCCAGGCAGATCCCAGCCCTGCTCTCCTGAGAGCTGCATCCCCGGGGAAGGCCCTGCCAGAGGAACACCCAGGGCACCTGGAATTCCCTGCACAAGGACATTGTGGCACCTCGAGGCACCACTTGGCTGCTGCAGCACCCACTTGGATCCCATCTGTTGTCCCCAAGGACATGGCACTGCTCTGCTGGGAAGGAAGTGGTGCCTTGAGGAGAGGGAAAAACAAATCCTTTGATCAGCTCAGTCCTTCCTGGCCTCAGCGAGGTCTGCAGGTAGGAATTTCATTGGTCAGGAGGAGTTCACTTGCAGGACAACTGGGCCAACATGAGAGGAACTGAACTGGGAGATTCCACAAAGGCAAAACCAGAGTGAACACAGAAAAGGAAGAGGTTTCTGTGATGTGCATCTCACAGGTAAGGCAGGAAAGGATTCCCAGGTTTTTCCAGGCATTTCACAACCACTGCCTGCAGATCTCACAGCAGGAACTGCAAGCCCTCTTCCACACAAGCAGAAAAGCTGGGATGAGGTTTAGTGAGCAAAACAAGGTGATGTAACCAAGTCAGTTTATTGTAGGAACCCTTGGAGACACATCCCGACCCCAGTCAGGAATCTGGGACCAGTGAACCATTGTCATGTGCACAGCTTGTCTGGACACACCCCAAACAACTTTGGAACAACAGAGTCGGTGTTGTACAGCCCACCCTCAGCAGAACAAGTGCTTGGACAGCAATCCTGTTCCTCAGGACCCTCCCACAGCATTCCCAGGAGTTCCAGGATCTGCAGAGCATCCATCCAGGAGGGTGAGCGCAGAGGCCCTGGGAGCGCAGGACGGACATCAGGCTGAGTTCAGCAGGGCTGGCCATGCTCCCAACACGTTCCTTCACTCCTGGAGCAGCCCCAGGACGTCTACACAGCATCTTCATAGAAGGTCTTGGCCATGGCATGAGCCACCTTGAGCACCTTCTTGTCCTTGGCCTCGGGGCCCATGTGGCTGCGGGCCAGCCGGAGCCAGTACTGCTCGGTCCTGGCCAGGTACTGGGGCTGGGCCTCCCCAGGCTGCACAGCTGGGTGCTGCTGCTCCCCTGGGCACAGAGAGGGACAAAGAGAGCTCACCCACAGCTCACCAGGGCCACGTCAGTGGGGCTGAACAGAACAGCCTGAGAATCTGCCAGCAACCAGAATTCCTCTTGGATGCCCAGAGGAATGGACCAGGAAAGCTCTGCTTCTGCTGGAAAACTCACCTGGATGCCAGGGAGACTTTCCAGGCTGGCCAGCACTGCATTAAACCCCACTGCAGATCAGTATGGAGACAGCATTTATTAGTGATTACCTTCCTCATCGTCACTCTCCTCTTCAGAGCTGTCCTCTTCTTCCTCCCCTCCCTCTGCACCTTCCACATCATCATCCTCCTCTTCATCCGACTCTGACTCCTCCAGCCATTCCTGGGTTTCTTTGAGGAGCGAGGAAAGAGAAGAGAGGTACAAAGAGGTAATTAAGGTACAGAGAGGTAATTAAGGCACAAAGAGAGAACCCCAGGTAATGCCCACACAGGACCCAAGACCTTCACTGCCCCGAGACAGAGGGGATAGGCAGGAGCATCCCTGTGACAAGCCTGGCACAGCAGCATTCCCAGGATGGCTCATGCCACCACAACTTTGTTTACAGGTCTTGGGTTTCCAGGTGACAGGGCAGAGCTGCCTCTGCAGCCACCCCAAAGCTCTGGAGCACACAGGTTTTTGCTAAGACACTGCATTATCACCCATTTTTCCTGAGGGAAAACCTCCACTCAAAAGCTCACCACCACCCCTGAGGAAGCTCCATGCTTGTTTTTCTCCCCGGTGTTGCTCCCCCAAAAGGCTCAGGGAGAGTGGCCTTACTTGGATCCATCTCCAGCAGCACCTTCCACTCGTCCATCCTGTGCAGGTCGATGCTGTGCAGGTCGCTGAGGGTCACCTGGCGGTCGCCCACCTCAAACATGCCCCCGTAGACATAGAGCACCCCATGTTTCACTGCCACCATGGCATTGGAGCGTGGGCACGGCTCCACGGGCTGCCCCACGGCTCCACCTTCCTCCTCCTCCTCCTCCTCCTCTGAGCCAGACCTGTCCTTGTCTTCTGCAGCTCCAGGGATCAGCTGCTTGATGGTCATGACGGTGCCATCTTCTGCCACCACCTCCTTGACGATCTCCAGGGGACCTTGGGGAGGTGGCAGCTGCAGCTCCTCCTCCCCAGCAGCCTCTGCCTCAGCCTGTCTGCCACGTCTGCGCTTCCTCCTCTCTGACTTTGGGCCCTAAAAACAGGAATAAAAGGAGATTTTGTGGGAATTGCTGGCACCTAAGAGCAGTTCATCCCAACAGCATGGACGCTGCTGGGAGGGAAGGGACAATTCCTGGTTTTCATCACAATTTAAAGTCTGAAATGATCAGTGCAATTCCCCCCTCCAGCGTGAGCTTCTCCCAGCCTAAAACAAGGAACAGTGAAGATCCCAGAGAATTCAGGGCATGGAATTGGCTCCTCTGTTAAGAGAGGAGCAGCTCTGCTGCTCCAGGTGCCACAAACACACAGAGGCCTCTGCTCTGTGAGCAGGAGGAGCAACCCACGATTCCCTGAAATCACAACAACTGCTGGGTGCTAAATTACAGCCCATTACCAGGCAGCACTCCAGGTCTTGGGAGTACTGGATGGAAGGGCTGGATAACAATCAGTTTGGGGAGGCAGAAACAACCATCTGAGTAGTTGTTTGCCTGTTATTATGGGATTGACTTCTCCATTTGGAGAACAAAGCCAGGAAGGGGCAGAGGGAAGAAGAAGTTGAACCAGGTTTGCACCTCCCTTGGCCTGTGAGAGCAGCTCAAACACAACCAAAGAGCTGAGTTCTGAAGCTCCTGGAGCCAAGGGTAGTATTTCATCCCTTCTGGTACCTCAGCCCTGGGGAGAAGAGGGAGGGGTTTGATCCCAAAAAGATCTCTCACAGTAGCTCTTACTGGACTATCTCATGTCAGACTCACAGGCCTCAAAAAACACCAGGAATAAGTTTTCAAGCTGCTTTGCTTCATTTTGCACTCCACAATAAAGGGTAAGCCTGATTCCTGGAGGAGAGGGATTGCTCAGGTGTACCCAGAGCTACCAGAAACACAGGCAAAGAGAGAAAAATCCTTGCTCCATCCCTGCAAGTATCCAAGGCCAGCTTGGAGCAACCTGGGCTCGTGGAAGGTGTCCCTGCCCATGGCAGGGGGGGAATGAGAGGCTCTTTAGGGTCCCTTCCCACCCAAAGCAGTCTGTGACACTCTGTGAAAACCCAAAGAGACCAAGCCAAGCCTAAAGGATGTGTCAGAAAATAAAATTATTGTATTTAACCACAGACCTTGAGCTGTGCAGGGAACCAGCGGTTCTTCCCAATGTCATAGAAATAAATGTCATTGAAGAAGTCTCCTTCAATGCTCTCCTCCTCCTCCTCATCGTGCACCCCTCCAAAAAGGAGGCAGCGATTGTTGGGAGCAGCAGCCACGGAAAAGCCAGACCTGGGAGTTGGTTTCACTCCAGAGGGGCTGAGCCGAGTCCATGTCCACCTGTCTGGAACGGAGAGAACAAATGGGAGTGTCAGCAGAGGAGAATCCTGCTTGGTTTGGGGATTCAAGGAATTCCATGACCCATTTTGGACATTCTTGTGGTATTTTCAGAGGTTTCTGGGGCAAGGAGCCTCTTGAAAGGTGTTTGCACCTTTGTTGGAGGGTGGAGTTCAGACAAGGCCTGGTGAGATGCAGCCTTTGAGCACTAAAAAACATCCCTCAGTTATCCCATGGAGCTCTCCCACCTTCCATCAGTTCCCTCCCCCTTTTCTGCCACCCTGCAGCACTGCCTTCCCCTCCAAAATAAACACAGCTCATCCCAAAATGCCCCAACCAGGCTTTAAAAAAGGGCTCAGCTGCAGGACAAGACTCGTGCTCTATCCCTCTGCTCTTCTCCAATCCCTTCCAATCTGACTTCAGAGCAAATCCCTGAAATGCAGGCTGGGAGAAGCACTGCCAGGCCCTGTGGAGGCCCTGAAGGAGCTGCAATTCCAACGAGTTACAACTATAAATAGGAATAATGCAAACAGGGCCAGGAATCCAGACAGTGCTGGTGAGCAACCCTCCTCCCCAAATCCCATTCCAGTCAGTCAGGTTTGGAGAAATCAATCACAATTTCAACATTTTAGAAACTCAGCCCCAAGGAAATTGTCCTATTGCCTGAGTGAAGGACAAAAGATTCTCTCTCTCCTAAGGAAAATGATGGAATTCCCATTCCAGTCAAAGACAACCAAGAACCCACAATGGATCAGGGAAGGAGCTGAGGGATCTCTCCCTGTCCCTGTCTCAATCCATGAATCTCCCATTGGATTTTCCTTCCCTTCTCCAGCTGAGGAGGAAAGGACAGAGCAGCTTTGGAAGGTAGCTGGCATCCACCCAGGAATAAGCCACCACAGGAGAATTCTGCAATCCCAAAGATTTTCTGCTGTGGACCAGGAAAGCACTGATCCAAATGGCCCAGAAACAGGAATTTGGAAATGTTGGTTGAATTCCCTCCCACATACAAACCAAACTAAAAAAAAATCCCTAAAATCTCTTTTCCTGGATTTCTTCCTGAGCCAACACCGGGGCACAGAGGTCATCACTGAGAGGGGGATTTGGTTCCAGATGGTTTTGGTGTGTTATTCCAAGGAAGGGAGAGGATTTGCAGTGCTCACCTTCCTCCTTGCCTGCCCCTTCAGCCTTCAGCAGGAACATATCCGTGTGCAGGGTGCCTTTGTCCACATCCTTCTTGATCCTCTGCAGGGAAGGGAAACACAGGGAAGCTCAGGGAAACAGCTCCAGTGGCCCAAACCATAGAGGGGACCCAAGTGAAAATGCAAACACTGGGCAAGGAGAGGCCACAGAGCATCAGGCAGCTCCAAAGCACAGGATTCAAAGCAGGGATGGAGACTGTGGCATCAATTCCTGCCCCTGGCAGCAGGAAGGGCTCTCCAGGCTGCAGCACAGCTTTGTGGCTCTGGGGAGACTATGGGATGCAGGAATTTTGGTACCCAGAGAAGAGAAATAAATTGTCACAGGGGGTTAAAACCAACTGGTTTGCAACCAAAGGAAGGATGGGCATGAAAAGTTAAATCCTAAGGCATCAACACAGCCCTGAGCCAACACGTTCATCCTCCCAAACAGAAGCAGAAGCACTCCCAGCCCTACAAAGGCAAGCCAGCAGCAAGGACAAGGTGGAAGCTCAGCAGAAGCAATTAAACGCCTGATGCTCAGCATGCTTTCCCTGCTCCTTTCCCTGTAAGCTCTGGATTCCAGTGCTCATGGCAACAGTAGCATGCCAAGGCAGCTCTGTGCCACACCACTGTAGGAGGTCTGTTAATAATGTCATTATCCACCCATCCTTTGTGCACAGCTCCTGCTCCCTTGTAATTCCCATCCTCCTGGGGCCGTGGCACTGCTGGGATGAGGAACTGTGCTCCCAGGATGCCAGTGGGATCCCAGCAGTGCATCCCAGCAGTGGATCCCAGGGTCAGGAAGGGGAGCAACAGGGTGAGAGTCCTGCTGCACACCTGGACCCTGCACCTGGCAGGTTCTGTTGTTGCTGCAGGGGTTGGTATCCAGTTCCTGGGAATGGCGAGAGGAGAGGAGAGGAGAGGTTCGGAGAGGTTCGGAGAGGAGAGGTTCGGAGAGGAGAGGTTCGGAGAGGTTCGGAGAGGTTCGGAGAGGTTCGGAGAGGTTCGGAGAGGAGAGGTTCGGAGAGG
>VZRF01012004.1:556597-631618 GCA_013396875.1 Vireo altiloquus
TGGGGAGAGGAGAGGAGAGGAGAGGAGAGGAGAGGTGTTCCAGGCACTGCACAGCTGCCCACAGGTGAAGGGTGGGCACTGCATGAGAGGCAGGTATGAGAAGCAAACACAGAGAGAGCAGCTGCCCCACAACCACCTGAGCTGTGTGGAATAACTGCATTCCTCTCTCCTGAAAAGCTCCCTGTAGCAAACACGCCATGAGTGCAACATGACAAAGCTCCCTGGGCTCAGAAAACCCCGGTGAGGTGGAGTGGGAGTCAGTTTTTGTTGTCACAGACGTGCCTGCTTTCCCCAGCTCACAGACACTTCCAGCTGCTGGAGAGATCCATCCCCTCCCAGCCAGGACACGTCTGCCCTGAACAAATCCATCACTCACAAGAGGTTCCTGCTCCCCCACTGTCCTTGATGCTTTCAAGTTCCAGGTGTTTGTGTTCCAGCACAGAAGTGGCTGGGATGTGCACTGTGGTTTGCACACCCAGGTACAGAGGGGAGTTACCAGAGCTTCCCAGGTATGAGCTGAAAATTCCACCTCTGCTGACAGAGAGCAAAGAAACTGAGGCAGGGAGAGCTTGGGAAGTGGAATCAGGATCCTCCACGTGCTAAGAATGTCTGATATGAGACCAACAGTGTTCAAAAACACCCAAACAGCTCAAGTGTTCAGCAGGCAGAGATACAGAGGGAACCAGTCCCACCAGGCCTTGCAGTTCAGGCACTCCAGCCCTTCCACATCTCCCAGCAGAATCCACTTCAGCTTTGCAGTGACTGCCACTAAAAAAAACCCCAAAACAACAACAAAATCCCCACCTCCCAGCCATCTCCAGCATCCCAAAGCCCTGCCCACGTGTAACTCCAGCCCGCCCCTGGCCTGTAGGCTGCACCTGCAAGGAGGAGCAGCAGCAGCTCCAGCCCCTCTGTTGCTTAGCAATGGAGAGGCCTTGGGGTTTCACACAGCCCCAAATGCAGCTCGCTGCAGCAAGCATCATCCCCAGCACGGGAAAGGGCTCAGGACATCTTCAGGGTGGGCAGGAGAGCAAGGCTGAGCTCCTCTGGGCATTCTGAGGTCTGCTCCAGGCAGAGCTGGCAGCACCCACAACATCCCCTTCTGCAGGAGATCACAGAAATTGTCTTTAGCATCTCCAGGCTGCTGATGAAACAGGAGCACACAGACACCACGGTGCTCAGAATCCTGCTTTTCAAAATATCAGGCAGCAGCATCTCAAGGCAGTCACACCCAGGCCTGGAAAGCTCCTTTTTCACCATCTGCAGCCTGGTTTGATCAGGAAAATTCAGCAGCTGGCACAGCAAAGGTGTGTGGGGACCAAGGTGCTGATCCTGGCTCTGCAAGTCCTGGAGTGCCTCAGACAAGACACTTCATCTTTTCTGCCTCTACGTCCCCAGCCAGGAAAGAGACTTTGTTATCCAGGTCCCACGAAGGGAATTCAGCCCTGGACTGACAGATGTTACTGAGAACAGACTCTCCACATCACTCCTGCAAGTTCAGGACATCAAAGCAGGGACCAAAACTCTGTTTCTGCCTTCCCAGCTCCCTGCCCATCACAGGACAGCAGCCCTGCCATGTCACCACCCTCCTCCAGCAATGTGACAGCCAAATTATGTTCCTATTCAAAAAGAAGAGTTATTATGATTTTCCTCTCCTCTTCCCTTCAAAATTTCCCATCACATGTGTGACTTAGTCCTGTCTCTTCTTAGAGCACTCTACATTTGATGAATGATGCTTTGCTTGGGTATTTGCCTGGTTTCATTTGGAAAAATGTCTTCAAATGCCCCAAAATGTCTTCATAGCACCCCTGACCAGACTACCTGCCTCTGCAACTGGAGACAAGGAATAAATCCTCTCCTGTAGCTGCCCAACTCCAATTAAGTGTTGTTTTCTCCATGTCTACCTTCTCCCAAGAGCATCCCAGGCAAACACATTTTCTTCACTTCAAAGCAAACCCAGACACTCAGCTCCACAATCAGCTCTAAGTGAAGACACAATGAGAATTAAATAGCCACACATTAACAGAATTGGGTCTCTCCTAGAGGGGCCATATCCTGCTGAATTTAATTTTCAGGAGTGTGTTGAAGGTTTGTTGCTCCTAAAGGCTGCAGAGAAGATTCTGTCCAGAGCTTTGGTCAGTTTGTGCTCCAACAGCAGAGCCTGTCAGGAATGACCCCTCAGAGAGAAGCAGAGCTCTCTGCAGGACAAAGGAAGGAAACTTTCAACATCTGTTTAAAATGTTTTGTTCTAACAGAATGTTTTGCTTTAATGGAGTGTGTGTTTCAATGGAAAAGCTGCTTTCCAAGCTGCAGAGAAGTTCCTCCAGCTCTCACCCTTGCCCTGCCAAAGGCTGAGGGCAGCTCTGCATCCTCCCCATCCCTTCTCCTGCATTTTTAGCAGCCCACACCAGCCCAGAGCAGAAGTGGAACAGAACCAACTGCAAACACGTGTGACTTTTGTATTTCCAGGGGGCACTTGGAGCCCAGCTGCTTCCAGGAGAGCTCCACACCCAGCAGAGCATGCAGGCTCCTGCCTCCTTGCCACTGCCAGGAGGGAGGAACCAGGGCAGAGGAGGGAAGAGGACAAAGCCCTTTCAGGTGGGAAAGGCTCTGTGTCGTTACTGCTGTTGAATCCAACGCACATCTGATGAGGCAGAGCCCAAAGCTCAGGCCCTGAGGAGGCACAAACGCTTCTAAATATACAGAGACACTGACTCCCTTCTCTCCCCTCTCCCTGCTTCCCTCCTTTGTTCATTTATTCCCCTCAGAAGAACAAGGCGTCCTCCTCCCCCAGCTGGAAGTGCTGCCTTTCCACGGGAGCAGCAGGATCCAGAGCCTCTGCCTGCATCCCCAACATGAAAAGCTTCTGCAGGAGCCTTCTGCTCAATGAAACACTTCCTTCCTGCTGCCCAGCACGGAGACAGGGATACCTGCTCAATGAGGAATGAGCTCCAAAGGGCTCTCTGGTATAAATTCCCAGGATTAACGGAGCAAGGAGCAGAGCTGGGGGAGCCTGGTGCTTATAAAAAGTCTCTTTTGGCTTATTGAGTTTGCTCCCTCACCTCTGCCACCGATGGCACAAAATAAAAGTCTCCTGGCAACTGCTGCTTTCAACCTGCAAGTGCTGAAACACAAAGGAATACCTGAGAACGCTTAAAGTTGCCAAAAAAATGTCATTTCTCCCAGTTGCTTATTCCTCCCTCGGTGATATCAATTCCTTACATTGGACTAGAAAAGCAGGGAAAACACAGAATTCATTTGAACAGAGATTCAGATTCAGCAGAACTGCATGAGAAGAAGCCATAATTAGAAGATGCCTGCTTTGCTTCCCAGCCTGTGGCCAACATCTGACTTAGCACAAAGTGTGCCTTACCTGTTTGGAGTAGCCTCCATAGATGATGATGTTGCCCTCAGGAGTGGGAGTCATTTGACAGCCAGATCTTGGAGCAGGCCCAATCCCTGCTGGAGCCAGCTTGCTCCAGGTGAAGCAGTCCAGGCTGAAGGTGTACACATCGTTGTAGTAGATGTAATCTCTAGGGAGATGGGCACAGCACATTTAGTGATGGGCACACTCAGGGCAGGGTAAGGCAGCATTTCAGAGCTCTGCTCATGGTGCCAGAATGATTTTTGCTTTCTTTTATACCCCTCTCACACGCTCTTTTATAGTTTGATGTATTCTCAGTGCTTTTAGCCCACACACTGTAACTTCCCAAGGCTGATAACTCAGCTCAGCCCCACGGCACCGTTAAACCAGGAGAGCAAACATCCTGGGAGCCCCAGACACCAAGGGCCTCTCCAGAACACATTTTGGAACCTCAGACAGGCCCAGCCAGGGGGAAGGTTCCTCACAACGAGGGCTTCACTCCAGCCTCTCACTGGGGAATCTTTGATAAGTATGTTAATTTTGCAAGGCCTATAATTGTGTGTATATATAATTTAAGTGTGACAGAGAATGCATGCATTTTCCAGACATTCCACCTAGACAAAATGCTGTACCCAAGGATCCTGAAATAAATCCCGAGGTAAAAACCCCTTTTCCCCATAAACTGTGTTTTGGTTTTAATTTTAAGACCAAGAAAAGGCAACACTCACAGCCCCTTGACAGTACAGCTGTGATCCAGTGGCACACCTCACTGGAGAAGGTGTTTCTACAAGATAAGGATCTGATAAGATTCACAGGCCAAAAGTGCTGCACTGAGCTTTGGCTACAAGGATGAGAAGCTACTTCAGTGCTATGATGATTTCTCCCACACCTGAAGACTTTAAATCAAGATCCCTTGTCTTTCTAACACAAGAATCTACTTCAGTCCCAGTCCTGCTGAGGATAATTTTCCCATGAACAAGCGGATTTCTGTTACTGGTGAAATTCTGTTGCCTTTTTTAAGGAGGACTCAAAGCCCCAGCCACCCCAGGAACTCACCTTGCACTCTCATGGAAACCTCCAAAGATGATCAGCTGCCTCTTGCACGCAACCATCCGATGTCCACTTCGTCCAGAGGGCCCTCCTGGTGCCCTGAAACACAAAGAAATTCCATTGATCAGCCAAATCCCCTTCCCTGGTCGTGCATTAGGTCGTTTTTATTAAAGACACTGTCAGCTGAGCTGGCTGAGCTCAGCCTCTCCTGGAAATGGGAACCATGGGGAACATGGTTGTGATGCCTTAAATGGCTGCCTAGAAACAGAGAGCAGACAGGAATAAAGGAATAAAGGAGAGATTTATCTGAAAGGCCTTCAGAGGTCACACTCTGGGCTCCAGAGGCTCCTGCCTCAGTGCATCCCAAAATGGACAATGACAGCTCCCGAGTTCTTCCCACTTTGATATCAGCATCAATTCCCCAAGCAGAAGCCAGGCAAGGATGGAATTTGCCCAAGCTTGCCCCCCTCTCCCCAAGATGAAGGTTTGCAGTTGTTGGGCCCAGGAGGGTCTGGGTGTCCTTGGAGAGCGAGCTGGAGAGGCTTTGTTATGTCAGTGTGAGCATGAGAGAACAGCACTGAACGAGCTCCAGGGAACTGCAGAGTCACACTGGGCACTGCAGGGCTGGGAAAATATAAAAGTTAAAACCTGAGGCATCAGTTGCCTCAATCCATGTCTGCTTTTCTCCAGAACAGGACGTGTGCTCTCCCTGGAACTCTTGAGATGGCAGCACAGGCAATGGTATTCCTAGAGATAAACCACCCTAACAGCACCCAAAGTGTTTTCAGTGATGACTCAGGAGCTGATTTTTCAGGAGAGTTTAATGAACAGCACCTGCACAATGGCAGGGAAGACACTCCAAACTGAGATGTTTCCCCCAAGCACCAAGAGACAAAGCCTGGCTCTGACATCTCCCCTCCTTCAGCGCCTCAGGAAATCACCTACCCACAACACCTTCACTCATCCACCTGCAGTTTGGGTACGACACCAAACCAGCAAAAACACTTCATGAATTACTCACATTTCCTCCAGAACAAAGGCATTGCAGCAAAACAAGTCATCATTATCCTACTGAAGGAGGGCAGGCATAGATGGGATGTTGGGAAGGAGTTCTTCCTTGTGAGGGTGGGCAGGCCCTGGCACAGGGTGCCCAGAGAAGCTGTGGCTGCCCCTGGATCCCTGGCAGTGCCCAAGGCTAGGTTGGACAGGGCTTGGAGCACCCTGGGATAGTGGAAGGTGTCAGGGCTGGAACTGGATGAGCTTTAAGATCCCTTCCAACCCAACCCATTCCATGACTCTGTGACTCACTCCATGATCCTACACACTCAAAAGCAGCTACACATCCCTGCTCTGCTGCCCCAAGCTTTCCTGACCTTTCAGTTAAATGTGCTGCTCTCATTTCCAGAAACAAGCAATGCCTCCTCCACCTATCACACCCAAGAGGCTCCCAAGGAGCTGGACACAACATTCCAGCATGGATCCACCTTCCTTCACACTCACCCACAGCATCATGCCAGAGGCAACAAAAACAACTCCAAGAACCTTCAAACAAAACCAATTTTAGGCCAAACTGGAGGGTGAACAGCATTTGTTGTGTGTGCTCTCTGTCCCCATGGATGAATCCATCCCGTTTTCCCTCGCTGAGGAGTCTCCCAAAGCGCCCAGCTGGTACCACTGAGCCCAGCATGAGTCCTCCAACAGGCATCCCTTAAGGTGTGGAGGGGATTGCACAATCAGGGACTGATTAAAGTTGAAAACAGCAGCAAAACCCAAAGCCACAACCCTACCCAGCTCCACTCGGAGTGGCAGCAGGGAGTTGGGAACGTGGCAGTGGATTTCTGTGGAGAGGGAAAATGAGGGCCCTTATTCACCATGGAAAATGACAACCTCACCCCGGAGATAATGAGAAACTCCACCAGAACAGCAGCGTTCAGGGAAGACTGAATTAATATTGATTGCTTGGACTCTTTAGTCTAACAGAGAGGAGGTTTTTTCCAAGCATTTACCGGGTTTTTAAGTATCACCCTGCAGAACAGCACCTCTGGTATTAATTTCATCAAGACCTGAAATTATTATTTTCTCTTGCTGTAACAAAGCTCCTGTGTCATTATCCCAAAAGATGACACCTCTAAAACCATCTTTTTTTTTGTTTTTAGGGAGAGAATGAATGAAAACCCAACATGACCACTAAAATCCTGTTCCCAGAGAATATCTTGTGCCTCGTTTCTTAAACAGGTTTCCTCTGAGTTTCAAATCAATTCTGAATAAAAGGTTTATTCAATTATGTGATTTAAGAAAGCTCCCACCAACACAGATTTAACTCCAAGGCACAAATGGCACAGTCAGGCAGGACTGGCAGTGATGCAGGACCTCATTCCCACTCCAGAAGGATCTTCCTGCCACTTGTTTTCCAACAACAAACTCTTCCTTTTTACCTGTTTCACTGTTCCTGGTCCCAAAGAAACATTTTGGAAATGGTTTCTCAGACTTTCTGATTAATGCTCTATTTCATGGGGTTGACACCAGGAAGCAGACATGTGGGAGGGAGCCGTAAATTCTCCAGATTTTTTTTTTTTAAATAGATTAAAAAGTCTGGCTAAGGACTGGCTCTACACATGTACAACATGAGGCTGATCTGAGCTGCTCCATAAGCAATTTCCTTTCGCTTGTTGAGTTACTCTGGGACTTGTAGTAACAAACCAGACCTGAATTCAGCCCCCAGATTCATGAATTACTTGTCCCCGTGGCTACAAGGCTGCAGGAATTACCTCTTCACCCAGAGGATGCTCAGGTGAAGCTTGGGAATGCTCAATAATAATAAAAGTGGGGATGAAGAGAACATTCCATCAACAGGGCACTTCAGGACAGAGCATTTCTATCCTTCAGAGGAAGCTGAACTCAGGATTTGTGCTGTTTTACAGCTTTCCCTGTGAATGCACCAGTGTTGGGGTCAGTGGCACACAAAGATCCTGTCCCCTCGTGTTTGGATGCTCAGCTGGAAGTAGAGAAGGGAAAACACAACTGGCACGGGGGACAAAATCCTTGCAAAGCCAATCCACAGCTGTACATTTGTTTCCTCATCTACCAAAGAATCAGCTCATTTCTGGGCTGACAATCTATTTGATTTAACACCAAAACACCCTTTTCTTTAGGCATTTTCTACCTGGCGTGGCAGGACCTGATTTTTCTGGTGAGCAAGGAGAGGCATCCATCAGACACAACCCTGTGCTGCTCCACAGGGACTGCTCCAGTCAAACACTGGTGCAACTGGGATATTTACAGCACCACATCCCACCAAATCCTACAGGAAGCATCATTAACATTCCAGAATTTCAGTGAAGGGAGCTACGCTGGCTCAAAAGAAAACTCCAGAGGAGAGATGTGGCAATTCCCAAGCACAATCCACAAGGATGCTCCCTGTCTCTCCCCGAGGGAGTGCACTGGGCCACAGAGAGCTGAGTGGGAATGTTCTGTCTAGGAAGGAATGAGGCAATTAGGTTAAAATATTGCTGCTCCAAGGCAGGGTAACAAACAGTTCACGGACTGAGGAAACCTCGTGCATCACAGACAAGATAAGGTGGTTGCACTAAGTCAAAGTCAGCTGCTGGCACGGCTTCTAACGGGCTGGGATTTGCTGTGTTTGGATCATCTTTGTGCATGCAAAATGCAAGGAAACACAGCTAAATCTTGCTAAATATAGCAGCTTTTAACTCTGTCAGGCTGCCTGGCACCACTGTGCTCTGTGCTAAGAGAAAAGGGAGCTGCACTTCCCCAGCACAGGGAAGTTTCCACAGTTAGTTGAGGTTTTCTCTCCCCAAGTGTTTCACAGTCAAGCCCCTCACAGCACCAGATTTGTGGCAGGAAATGCAGGCCAGGAAGGACAATACAATTGTCTGGAATCTGAACTGTGGGGCTGGAATAAGCAGATTTTCTAGAATTTCAAGTTTAGATCACAGCAGGGTCATCTGGGACAAACCAGGACATCAAACCCACCTGGAATGGGGCACTTGTGACCCTTCCCATGGGAACAGAAATGGAAACTCTGTCTCTCTTGTCCAGACATTTCTCCATGAATAATTAATTCTCTTTGTTATTTGCACTAAAATGACGTCTTCTAAACCCAACTCTAGGCTGTACCCCATGTCTGTCACCTGGCATTTACTGGGGTAACACTGGCACCACACTGGATGCATGGAATTATTGTGAAGGCTCTTTGTGCCAGGGATGGTTCCCCACCATGAGCCAACAAATGGGAAATGCTGAAGGAAGTCAAAGTGCAGCAGGTGTCATGATCAGAGTTTTAAAAGAAGCAGGAAAAAATCCCCTGTAGAGCTCAACAATCATCTCAACAATTTCCTCTTCCCCTTTCCAAGCAGCCTCCTGATGAAGATGCTGCATGGAAAAGCAGAGAGGCAGCAGAACCTGGATTTTCATGCTCAGCCAGGTCAGCATTAAAACAAAGCCATTCCCTCCCAATGCCTCATTAATGCAGCTCCTGGAGCTCAGCCCAAGGATGGGGAGGGGATGTGCTTTGTCTGATTCCAGCACTGGGACCAAAATTCCCAATTTTGGGTGCTCCCAAAATTCCAGCAATGCTGAAAGACAGAGAGCCACCCAAACATGGCAGGGAGCTCAAATGGAGAAGGCTCCAAATTCCCACTCCTCAGGCACTATCATTTTAAAGGGAGAGGGGAAAAGGTGAGACAGGTGAGTCACTGTGTGACCTCAGGCACGTGCCAAGGTACAGCCAGGGTCTCCATCCCTGCACAGCTCATCCCAAAGCACCCTGAGCTACTGCACAAGCAGACACAGGTCACAGACCCCACACTCTAACAGGGTGAAAAGGGATCAACCTGGGCAGACCTGCTGTTCCCACCTGAAGGAGGAACATGGAGCTCCTAAGTGTTCCAAAGCTGCTGCTTTTCCCAGCGCACTTCGAGGCTGATCTGGAGCTCCAGCCCACCCAAAGCTGTGTTCTGACTACAAGACAATCCCAAAGTCCAAGAGGAAGCCAATGCCAAACTCAGACCCAAAGCCAATCTCCTGCCTCTCAGTCCCCTGTGTGTCCCACCAGAACTCCTCTCAGGAAAACACAAACATGAGCAGCCAAAGCGAGGAGCCAAAGGTTAAGGAAACATCAAGAGAGGACTTTGGGCCAGATCCACTGAAAATATTTACACCTCCACTGCTGTCAGAAACTACCAGAGCGTTTGGCAGCTGTTTGCTTTGACAGATCTGAATTAGTGCCTTGTTTATCCCAAGGAATCTCAAGGAAGTAAATATCAGTTACCAGGAGTGAAGGTGGCTCTGTGGGTAGACACAAACTGGCTTCTCCAGTCATGTTAAAACTGGGAGATCCTTGCACTGGTGTTGTACAGCCCCTGCTGGAGGAGCCCAGGAAAACAGAGCACCAGTGTTGGACATCTGGACCTGCCAGGGTTGGGAATAAAGAGATGTTCATGATGCTCTTCTCTTCAGTTAAGAAACAGGCAGGCACACCCCCGCCCCAAAAATCAGGTATTAAATAAACCAGCTTTGTTCTCACAGACTTGGAACACATCTCTCATTCCCACTTCTTTCTGGAGATGTCTTTTCCACCCCTTTGAGGATGGGAGAGCTGAGCTGGGAAATCACAGGAATCAGACCTGGATTGCACCAGCACAGCTCCTCATGAGGCCAACACCAAAGAATCACTGAACACCAGGGAACTCAGGGATCATCTGCTCCAAACTTCTTGGCAAAAGTATGCTCCAGACATGAGCACTTACTTGATCTGCTCCCAGGTCTTGGTGGCCAAATGCAGGACCCAGAGATCCTTGTAGTGGTAGAACTGCTCCCCGTTGGGCGAGGCAAACTCCCCCCCGAAGATCCAGAGCTGCCCCCCAGCCGTGGGCACCACAGCAGCCTGCAGGAGAGGGGAGAGCTGCATCAGGGCAGGATTCCAAAGCAGGCACAGAACTCCACCACCACTCAAGCACACAGCTCCAAATCCCAGGGAGCAACAGCAGCTCTCTGGGGCTGAAGGAAGGAGAATTTGGAATAAAAGGTGCTCAGTGCTTAGCACACCTTCCCTAGAGCAAGGGAAAGCTGGCCAAGGAGCTGGGCTCTTCCCATTTCCTGTGGGAAGTTCAAAGTTTTCTAGGAAACAGCTTGTGTTTAGTTTAACAAGAATTGTTCAACTCTTATCTATTCAAAACCAAGCAAATAAAAGAAAGAAAACAAAAAAAAACCCCAAGTAGAGAAGGAAATGTGCAGCATTTGGACAAGAGGAGAGACTGTTCCTGCTTTGACTGTGTCATAACACAGAGGGGGTTTTTTTTTGCTTTTTTTTTGCACAGGGCAGCACCAAAACACCTCTGGCATGCAAGCTGCCAGGCAAAAGCACAGAGGACAGCAAGGCTCTACTTCATTGAAATTATCTGTGTTAGGACCAAGGAAGAAGGAAGGAATCCCAAAAAAGAAAAGCTGTGGCTGTGTAAATCTCAATTAGTGTTTTTTTCCAGGGTACCCAACACAGCTCAACACTGGGATAGTGACCTCCTTCCTCACAAGGCTTCATTCCCTGCCTGTCTCTCCCAGCAAAACCACATTTTTAGCCCCACACAGGACCATGCCCTTCCATAAACGAGCCCAAACATGAAATGACTAAATAAGAAAACCCAGGGTGTGCTTTCAGGCAGGATTTGTGGGAACATGAAGTTACCTAAACAAAGGGGACATGTGCCTGAATTCCATGGGCAACCAGTGCTTAAAAGCTTAAGGGGAAGGTTTATGCAACAGCCTGCTCATACTTGTGGGTGACCTTTCCAAGAGCTGGCTTGAAATTCGTGACAAAACCAAACCTTTTCCTTGAACCACTGCCAACACCTGCCCATAGCTCCTCTCATCTCAGCTCCACCAGTGGATTGTGTGCCAGAGACCAGGGATGACAAATAAAACTGAAAACATGCACCTGGCACCCCCAGACATATTGCTGTTCAACTCTGGGCTGTGCATTAAATATAAAGCCACGAGGAAGAGAAACCAGTCAGCTCCTGAGGCTGAACTGTCCCCTGTGAAACCATAATTAATTATCAGACAGAAAACACTGCTGAAGCAGGACTCAGTTTATTGTTGTTGTAATCCAGCTGCAGCTCCTGATCTGCTCCCTTCCCATTGAGCTGCTCTACAGCCACCTGCTGGCTACTGGAATGTGGCCTCTCAAATCAAGTCCTAGTTCAAACAACACAAAGTAGCCCAAAAATCAAGCCAGAATCTTTCAGTTCAAGGATACACAGCTCAGAGCATGACTGGCACTTAGTAACACACCAAGGGGATATGAACCTAACTGGGGTGTTGGATCTTACCAGGGAGCTCTGGAGAGCTTTGGGATGGGTAGGAAAAGGACATTCACATCCTGTATGGCAGCTTTTGGAAGGTGCCAGTCACCCACTGGCTGCAGCAGGTAAGAAAATCTATCAGCTGGTGAGGGCCAAAGACCTGCAAGAAATACAAGTCTTTGGTCCAGTTTCTGCTGTGAAGGTGTTCACATAAAGTAAACAAACCCAAATCCTTCATCCTCACAAGCAGCCAGTGACCTGGATTTCCAGAGAGGTGGAGAAGAGCCCAAGTGCTCCCTGCTGGCAGCAGTGGCAGTGTCTGGGATGTTCATGGGATGTAAGGCTGTGGCCATGAAGGGAATAATGCACTTGGTCAAATTCCAGTTGGAAAATTCAGGGCCTTCTCTGGGATTACGGATTTGAGCTGGTCCTTGTACAATGCAGCGAAGAGAATTCATTTCTAAAGAACAATCTCCCCCCTTAGCTCTCCTGGAGCCCTGCCAAATCTACAGATACAGCCCCAAATCTTCATTCCACACTGAACACTTCCAGAGCACACCCAGGGATCACAGCACCTTGGACAGGCCCCTCAGCAGAAGAGCTGAAGTGACACCACTGGCAGCTCATTACCAGAACAAAGAGAGGCAAGAAACCCTCAGGCAGTGAAAAAAATTAAAACCCTCCACCCAAATCACCTTTAGAACAATCCCAGCTGCTGCTGGGGCAGCCAGAGCTTTACCTGGTGAGCACAACGCCTCGGGGGTGGGTTGGGGATCTCCAGTTTGGCCCAGCTGTTCTTCCTGATGTGGTAAATGTAGAGCTCATTGTACAGGTAGGTCTGTGAGGCAGGGAGAGGAAACAGCAGCTCAGCTCAGCTCTGCATGGCCAAATTCAGGGGGAAGATTGCAAAGCACAACCTCCTCAGCAGGCAGGGAAGGAGGACAAGGAGCTCCTGCCCTGCACTGGGAGTCAGCAACTGTTCCACTGGGCTGGAATGGTCTTTCCCAAACCACTGGTGACAGCTGGAGGTATGAGGATTTAAAAAGCTGGAGCTTAACACAGATGTCCAGGTTAAAGCTGCTCAACTCCAGAGCAAAGAACAGCTCCAGGTGGTGCAAAAAGCAGAATTAGTTTAGCTCATCACACTGGGTAACCCTGAGGTGGCCAAATATCACTGCCAGAGCAGTTTGTCTCCAGGAGCACAACAAGCACTGCAGAAATTCAGGAACCAGAGTGTTCCTGAGTGCAATCATTTGCTGCTGCTCCCATCTCTGAGGCAGGCAGTGCCTCGCCAGCAGCAAAGGTGCAGAAATATCTTGTTTGGAGAAGTGGAAGAGATTCTTCTCTAGTTATCCCAAACGAGGGGCAGATATGGCTACAATTAAGTCTGGAGAAATTATGAAGCCCTGAAATATTGATGCTGAGACAATCACTCTGCCTCCTTAATGGGTTCCAGCGTGTCTCCTTCCTGCCAACTGCTCAGCCATGAGACAGAGCCATGGCAGAATTAAAAGGCTATTTTGCTCTCATTCAGGGACAAATACATATTTTATGACTCTGCCTTGAATTTCCCTTCAAATGAGACCCGTGCAAATTACAGGAAAAGGAGGGGGGGGAAGATAATGAAGAAGAAAAATGAAGTATACATTACTTTTTGGCCATTGAAATATTCACCTCCAAAAAGGATCAGCTCGTCTCTCTCGGGGTGAGCACAGAGGGAGCAGTTCAGCCTGAAAGAAAAAAAGAGGATGGAAAAAACAATTCTGAAAGTCCTTAAAAGCCTGAACCTTGGAGGCTTTAACTTGGGCGTCAGCACCTCTGCCCTCCAGCCACAAAGGCCTCTCCATCATCTGCCAAATTACCCTGCTGTGATGTTCACCCCAGGGCTAAAAACTTCTCCAAAGAAATTAATTTCTTCCAAAACTTCCAGCAAGATGAATTGGGCACTGTCTGAGAGCTTCTCCTATTTCAGGAGCACACGTTACTCTGTGATTTAACTCCCCCTTTGACGTGAGCTCCTGAATTTTAATGCTGGGGTGGCAGGAACAAAAATGACTTTTATGAGGGCACAGAACTCTGGGCTGTCTCCTCTCCATTTATCTGTGTCATTATTGTGCACTTGCTGCTGCTCCCTGCTCTCCTGAATACCCCATGTATGTGTACCCCACTTAATAAAGTGGTTTTTACCTCCTGACATATCCTTTTGCCTCTAAATTCCCTTCAGCCCTCTAGCCCAAATCGAAAACTTCCTCTTCACTTTTATTTTCCCTCAAAGCCCTGAAATCTAACTCTGCTTTGCCTCTTCTGTGCTGATGGGATGGTTAAAAAGTAGATTTTGATGCCCAAAAAAAAGGCTTTTGGTGTCTTTTTAAGCAGGAATTCAGTATTCCAAGAGTTTCATGACTCCAGATATCAGGTATTTTCTTACTCCAGATATCAGCTATACCTGTCACTCTTTGGAAATAACTTTACATAAATAAATGCCATTAAAAGCACCCCCAACTGCTCTACAAGTGGGGCAGCCAACGCCTCACAGGAGCTCTTACCTGGGTGAGGGGGGTGGGCAGGATGATTCAATTACTTGGGTCTTTTTAGCATCCAGACTCTGGAATTCTGCTATCAGGGCTTCAAGATCCTCCTGGAAGTAAAAAGCCACACGTGAGCTGCTTGACATGCACAGAAGCACACGTGAAACCAGCACTCACTCCCACAATTTCCCTTTCTTTAAATAAAAAACAAACTGCCCAAATACAACTGGAAACTCTTTTGTAGCCAGAGAAACCTCGTGTATCTCTATTCCCTTCCAACTTCACTCAATTAAAGCCAAAATCTGCCACCCGAAACTGCTGTCAGACCAAGGGCAGAAGCAGGACTGCAGAAAGAGGGAGGTTCTGAGCCACGTTTCTCCTACAATCCCACTTTTTATCTCCTCCCTTCCAGTCACCTTTCTGAAGGTGTGGCCAAGCAGAGATTTCCAAAGTGTGGGAATTTTGCCTCTGCAGCATGGAATCAGCTCTCCCTGCAGCCAGGACACATCTACAGGGGCACCTTGCATGCCTTTAGGCTTTGGATGAGGCCATTAACACCAGGTTTTGACCAGGGAAAAGAGGCTGTTATGAGGCTTAAATAAAAGCAGCCCCTCCAGGAGTGCGAGAAATAAGGACTTTAATTTGCTTTTGAGACCAGAAGAAAAGGATGAACGGGATGGAAAGCAAGAAGGACTCTTAAACGGCGTTTTCTGGTCCTTTTACACCTTCTTTTACACACACAGTGGATCCCACGTGACTGGGATCCAACAAGTTACCGATTCCGCTTGGAATCAGAGAATCAGGACTTTAAAGCCCATCCCATTCCACCCCCTGCCATGGGCAGGGACACCTTCCACTATCCCAGACCGCTCCAAGCCCCGTCCAGCCTGGCCTGTAACACTCCCAGGGATGAAGCATCCCTGGAAGTTCAAGTTCAAGGAGGTTCGGACAAGGCTCTCATCAGACACATGGCGGATTGCTGAGGGCCGGGAGCTGGACAGGATGATCCATGCGGATCCCCTCCAACTCAGGACACCCTGCGCTTCCCTGATCCACACTTTCCCTGGACAACCCAGGTTCCCTTTGGATTCCGGCTCCTTTGCTGCCCACCCTGTCCGCAGCCTTCCCCCCACGCCCCTCACCTCCTCCTTCCTGGCTCTGCGGGACACCTTCTTCTCCATCTTCGCCGCCGTCTTCTCGGCGCCTTTCCCCTTCTTGTCGCGCTTCGCCTTCTTCCCCATGGCGGCGGGGTCGGGATAACCCGGGATTCCAGCGGGATCGCACGGGGACGGAATACCCCGGGATCACACCGGGATCACACCGTGCCGGGATACCCCGGGATCACACCGGGATCACACTGGGATCACACTGTGCCGGGATACCCCAGGATCACACCGGGATCACGCCGGGATCACACCGGGCCGGGATACCCCGGGATCACCCCGGGATCACGCCGGGATCACCCCGGGCCGGGATACCCCGGAAGGCCCCGGCATGGGACCGGCATGGGACCGCTCCGCCCCGGCTGCTCCTTGTGCCGCGCGGCAGCGCCCCCTGCCGCGCCGGCGGACTCATGGCCACCGCCCGCGATGAGGGCGAGCTGCGGGAGGTCCGCGGGCCGCGGCCGCCCCGAGCCGGCGTCAGGAGCCTCGCAGCGCCGGGAATAGGGGTTAATGCAGCCCCGCACACCGGCAGGCACCGCCCGCACAGCCTTGGCACGGTTCGGGCACGTTGGGGTTGGTGCCCACCCCGAGCAGAACGTGGAGCCCACAAAATGGCCCCCTCCCCTCACACAAAATGGCCCCCCCTCAGGGGAGCCCTGCGAAGGACTGGAGGGGCACGGGCTGGACAAGGGGACGGTGCCGGGCTCTGTTCAGCGGTGCCCAGTGACACGACAAGCAGCAATGGTCATCAACTAAACCACAACAAGTTCCACCTCAGCGTGAGGGTGGCAGAGCCCTGGAACAGCTGCCCGGGGAGGTTATGGAGTCTCCCACTCTGGAGACATTCCAAACCCACCTGGACTGCTCAAGGTGGCCCTGCCTTGGGCTGGGTGATCTCCAGAGGTCCCTTCCAACCCTAAATATTCCACGATTTTGTGATGAGGATCGATTTATTCACAGCAAGGGTTGTTAAACATCGGAAGGAGCTACCCAGGAAGGTTTGGAGTGCTCATCCCTGGAGGTGCCCAAGGAAGGACTGGAGGTGGCACTCAGAGCTCTGGGCTGGGGATGAGGTGACGATTTGGCACAGCTTGGACTCAATGATCCTGGAGCTCTTTTCCAACCTCAGTGATCCCAGGATTCTCTAACTCCATCACCTGAGACATGAGACCAGTCCTGGGGGAGGCCCTGTGCAGAGGTAAAATAAAAATAAACCACGGGCAAAATTCCTCAGGTATTGGGGCACGGTGCACATGTTTTCATGTCCAGCTGCAAACTTTTGGGAATGGGGTTTATCCTGGCTGCTCTCCAAGTCCTGAGTTGTTGGAGAGCCCCAAGAAGTACAGCACTGTCAGGCAATGCCAGGCAGCTGCTTTTCCCCTCAGTCACGGAGAAGGAATAATGATGATTTACGTGGTATTTCATGCAGATGCTGAGGGAAAAATTCCTGGGAAAACACCTAATGGTATAAATAGGGGTTGAAATACATCTTTTAGCGGAGAGTTCATCCCGCTGCGCATCAAAATTGCCACCGTGATTGTTTCTTGCGGAGCAGAAGGAATAAAATCATTATCTTTTTCACTAAATTCCCACAAACCCCCACATTGCCTGCAAGCAGGGTGTTTTCCACCACCCCAAACCGGCGAGGATCTCCACTAAGGTACATCTCAACACCCGCTGAGTTATCCCAAACGTGGAATTGCAGAATGGATCCTTTGCTGTGAACATCCTGAACCTGCTCTTGAGCCTGGGATCAGGAAAACACAGCCCTGGAGCACGGAGGGAAGAGCTGGGAAAGTTATTTCGAGGTTGCAGACCATGCACACGGTAAGCAGCACTTTGTTTTTCTTTGGTTTTTTGTTCCAAAAATATTGTGGTTGCAGCCCAAGCTGCAGCATGTCCATGTTTATGTGCAGGAAGGGGAACAGAAACTACAGAGGCACCAGGTCAAGTGAATGGGACAAGTGCAATTCCCAGGAGTGGGAGCTCTGCCGAGTTCCCTGACACTACAAACGGGCTCGGAAGCTTCCCTGCTGCTTCTTAGGCTTCAACCTTAAAAAGACACCAGTGTGTGAAAACACGTCCCCTCCTGGTGTCTACAGGTCAGCGATTCCTCTGGGTCCAGATCTTCCAGCACGTTTTAGGGGGAGGTTTGAAATGAAAAAGCTGCATTTTTAGGAAATTAACCCTTAAAGTCTTCACCTGCGGAGGGAGTGAGAAGTTTTTTCACCTCCTGCACACCCAGCTCTGGTTATCCCTTTTTGGTGCTTCATCATTCACTTATTTCCATAATTCTCCAAGCCCAGATTGCTCTCTCACCCCTTTATTTTCTGTGTTTCTGGTGCAGTTTCGGATGTGCAGGGTCGTTCAGAGCCGGCTCCCACGTGGGGCAGGACACTGCTGGTGTGAGTTCTGTGATCTCTTGAACTCCCCAATCTGCTTTCTCACGGGGGATGTGAGAAGGGAGGATGGAGAGACAAGCGAAGCTTTGCGCCGGGGTTTGAAAATGCAAAACACAACATGAGCATGAAACAGGGCAGGGATTCCTCTCAGGGATAAACACAGTCCTGCTCCACTATTGAGGAGTTGCTGTGTCCACAATGGGAACTTTAGGGATGAGTCTTCCTCGAAAGGATGAGAGTAAAGATGACACCAAAGACCTGAGAGCACCAACATGCCCTGAAACATCAATTTAAGGCCCCAACACTGACTTAGGTGAGCTCTTCCCACAAGCTTCCCATCACCCAGGGTGGGAAAGGCCACCCCACGTTCCCACAGTCCCACCAACATCTGCACACAGCTGGCAGGCAGCTGTGGCTCCGAGCTGGAGCACACACACACACACAGAGCTCCCATGCCCAGATGTCCCTCACTCCTTCCTGTTGTGTCTCAGGTTTGGTCCCCGCTTTGTTTGGAGGAACATAAGCTGGACTTTGGCTGTGTTTGCACATTTGGTGCTCTGAAGTCGTCCTGTGCTGTTGTCTCTGGTAGCTCCTCTCCAGCTCTGACCTATACAAAGCCCACGTGGTTCGACTTTGTTGTTTTTTTATAGTCTGGAATATGCTCATTCAACAGGATGGTAAATCCAGCTGTATCAGCAAAGTAAAGAATAACAGGCATGAAAGCCTCAGAAAAGGCTCAAAAGCTTTTTCCCACAAGTCTTCTTTGTGCTCTAGCACTTGATTTATTTTTCCCTTGTTAATGCTTTCTGAAGCCAGTAGCAAGGAAGGAATTATTGCCACAGATTAGGCGGGAGGACATGCTGACAGCACAGGAACTAAATCAACCAAAAAGGCATTGCAGTGGTTGGAATTGCTGCTGTTGGAGAGCTCTGCCTCTGTCTGTATGGAAAGAGGAGGATAAAGAGAAGCCCTGCAAACAGAGAGAGCTGTGGGGGTGCTGCTGGGGAGTGTTTCATAGAATCATGGAATGGTTTTGCTGGGAGGGACACCTTCCACTATCCCAGGGTGCTCCAAGCTCCATCCAGCCTGGCCTTGGATGCTTCCAGGGATGAGGAGTCCAACCATGCTGGTGGGATGAACCACAGCAGGAATTCAGAGCACTGCCAGGAACACAAACTCATGGCAGTGACACCTGGGAACACAGGGGTGTCGGAGAAGTTCAGCAGAGTGCCCTGGGACATGTCAGGATGCCCAGGAAAAATGATTTTCTTTAACTGCTGTGTGGTAAAACCCCAGAAAATCATGGAATTTTTAAGGTTGGAGCAGGCCTTTAAGATCATCAAAGCAGCACCACGTTCACCACTAACCACGTCTCCAAGTGCCACATCCGCATGGTTTTTACACACTTCCAGATGTGAGGAATCCACCACTGCCCAGGGCAGCCTGTGCCAGGGCTTGACAACCCTTCCCATGAAAAAATGTCCCCAATATCCAATTTAAACTTCCTCTGGCAAATCCTGAGGCCATCTCCTCTCGTCCTGTCACTGGAAGCAGCTTCATGCAGGAAAACTTCACGTGATGAGTCAAAATAACCCTTGGTCTCCAAGCTCAGGCTGCCACTTTCCTCTTCCACACAGATAAAATCGGGAGAAATCCACCCAAAATGTGCCCTCCAAGCTCTGGTGACAGCCAGAGTCGTTCATCCTCAAAGGCAAATCCAGCTGAGGGACAAAGGGATGTTGTAACCAAAACTCACTTAGAAAAAAGTTGGGAATTCTTGGTTTTTATGCTGCCTGTGCTGACAGTCCAGCAGAGGCCCCTCAGTCCCTGCTTATGCTGGGAGCACCTGGAGCTGCATTGGGAGCAGGCAGGCTGCTGCTCCACTCAAGGCTCATTTATAATCAGGAGCTGATAACATCTCCCAGCCATTGAATTGGCTTCCTGGATTTTCTGTTTGGAAATCGGTGCTTTAATATCTCGAGAACAGAGGAAGCCAAGGAAGGCAGAGGCTTCCCTTGAGGGAAATACAAAGCGTGGCTGTATCCAGATACACGTCCCAAGGGACATCCATCTAAATCCATCAGCCAAGTGCCAGGCTTGAGGCCAAAAAATCCCTGTGGAGCTGTGAAAGCCCTCACTTTTGCCATTCCAGCAGGATTTCCTCAGGGTTTCTGCACTTTTTGAGGGGCAAATTGGAGCAAATAAGTAAGAATGTCAGAGCAAAGGAGCCTGAGTCTCCCCCCTCTCCGATCTCTGGTTTTAACTCGTTATGGATTGGGAGAAATAGAGAATTTCTGATTTGTGTAAAGCTGACCCTGCCTCTGAGGGTGCTGAGGGAATGCTGACTGTGCAGGGATCCACCTTCCGTGCCAGAGCAGGGAGGCTGTGGAATTATTAAAGCTGTTCACCAGGAGCAGCTGCCACATGAGAGGAGTCTGTGCCCACTGCTTGCTGGCTTTCCACCTTATCCCCACCCTCAAAAGCAGCCAAATCCCAAAATTCCCTTCAAGGAACGGTTCCAGTGACTCAATCCCAGCATACATCTCTGAGTAAGCACAGAGGATGGAGCTCTTGGAGAAATGGCTGTTTCTGTGCTGTTCCAGCCAGACTTCCACTCAAATTTCTCTGCAAGTGTCACTGCCCTCCTTTGCTTGTCCTTTATCAGACGCCAGGATCGCTGCAGGGACTGTGCTTTGGTGCCATTGTTTCCTCAGAGCAGCTCTGGTGGGGGTGTTTTGGGTGTGTTGGTGGTGTCACTGAGCTCTGATGGGATTTACCAGCCCACAACAGAAGCTGCTCCTGATTGAAATGCTCCGGCAGCTGCTCCAAAAGGCTCTGTCCAGCTCTTGTCACATTTTCTGGGACACTGACCCCCACCAGCCTGCTCCTGCCGTGTGCCAGCACCACAACAGCGATGAGAAAGCAGAAATCTTAGACTGTCTTTATGTCTGTCTGGGATCTTCATTAATTAGGCTGGTGAACCATTAATTAGGCTACCTAAGCTTCTTTAGAGACGCTTAATCTTCCCTGGGCAAGCAGGGCTCACAATATCAGGGATGGATCCAGCTGACACCAGCTGAAACTGCTTTTCCTTACCCATCACCAGCCTTGTTTTGCTCTATTCCTGATTTGCTTATTAACAAGTTTTGATATTTTTCCACTCATTTATGACCCAGAAGCATTTCAAATGCCAGTGTCATTACACAGATCCCTGGCTCACCTGAAGTCAAGGTTTTGTAAGTCCAGGGGCACAATTTGGGGCTCAACTCCGTATCTTTGAACCCACTTTGAATTTTCTAAAGAAATAATTGGGTGAACCAGAGAGAAATAAAATGAGTAAAAGGAAACCCCGGGAAATCGGGGGTGAGAAATGAGAAGCGAGCCCTGGCCAGTGAGCTCATACTGCTCAGAGAGCAAAGCAGCCAAAAATACCTTCAAATCTCCTGCCCTTGTGCAAAGGAGCATTTTTTTTCCCTGTATTACACAAATTCGGAGTCTGATGCAACCCGGGCTGGAGTGGAGTCAGGCTGCAGTGCCTGCAGAGCCCCACGAGGTGTCAGCGCCAGTGCAGCTCCGCTGCTGCTGCTGCTGCTGCAACACCTGCCCCGGCCTTGCATCAGCTCCGCGCAGGGCTCGGGCTTCAGGGATGAGGATGTCCCGGCTCCAGGCACAGCCCTGGATTCAGGGATGAGGATGTCCCGGCTCCAGGCACAGCCCTGGATTCAGGGATGAGGATGTCCCAGCTCCAGGCACAGCCCTGGATTCGGGGATGAGGATGTCCCAGCTCTGAGCACAGCCCTGGATTCAGGGATGAGGATGTCCCAGTTCCAGGAAGCCAGCAGGGAAGCGACACGATGTTCTCCAGTGAGCAGAGGTTGTTGAAGTGGAGAAATCTTCTGTATTTCAGTTTCTCCAGCTTCAGGAATTCCTCAGGAATTTGGTGGTGTAGAAAGTATTTCCCCTATTAATCCCATGTTTTTGCTGAAGAACGAGTCCAGCCCCATTCAGGGACACCTGCTCTGCCATGAGGTGCCTGCACAGCCCACAGTTGTTTTTTGGGATACACCATCTCGAGCAGAGCCTGCAGTTCCTCAGTTCCCAGCACTGTTTGTCCTCAGAAAGCAGATACAAATTCACTTAAAAATAACCCTAAATGCTGTATTAACACCCAGTTATCTTACAACCAACACTCAGTTCCCAGCACAAACCCTCGCAGGGCTCAGAACATTTTAGAGATGTTTCCCTTTGATGGGGAAGGAAGTGCTGGGGGCAGAGAAAATGGGCAGTGAGATACAGCCAGGCTGTGCCAGGGCAGGGTTTGGTGTCCCACTGGCTTTTGTTGCAATCCAGGGGACAGTGCCCTCATCCAAGTGATCTCCAGCACCAATTTTCCTCTGTCACTTCCCAAGGGAGCCTTAGGGAGCTGAGCTCCTGTGTTCAGGGGGAGTGATCTCATGGCAGGGAGGATGAGGAGGATTCCGTATATATTACCAGAGAAAAGTTTAATTGAAACATCAGAGAAAAATTACTGAGCTCCAGGAGAGTGAGATGGGAGAAGAGACTGCCTGGGGTGCCTGTGGAATTTCCAGAGCTGTATCTAAGCCCCTGTGAGGCTGATTTTTGTCAAACATAATAGGAGGGAGTCAACCTGTTCTGTGGAAAGAGTGGATCTGAAACATTCCTCCTTATCCTCCCATGCCCAGCTTTCGCTGCTGAGGAGGTAAAGGACAGGGGCTGACCCTCTGTGGTTGATTTTTACCCCCTTCAGCCCTGACAGCAGTGACATTATGACATTAATTCTGCTTTATCTCCACAAAAACCCACTGACCCGGGTCTGATGGATGAGTAGGTTTTTCCACAAGTGACTGGCACTGCTTTTCCTGGTGGTGCTGTGACAGACTTTGGGATCACTTTATGGATTTATTGCCCTACCTGCTGCTGTCAAGGCATTTGACAAGGCTTTACCAGTCAGAGCAAGGCACTGGGGAGGATTTGGTGTGTTCTGCTCCAGTTCAGTCTGGTTTCCTGAGCCCCTCAGCAGAGATAACTCCTTACATCTCTTATCTTGCTCAGCGTTTACCCTCAGGCAGCGATGACACTGGCAAGATTCCTTGTGGTTTTGCAAAAGGAAAGAAAATATTTGTTCATTCTCAGGGGCTTAAAAAGGTACAACTGGGTGTGTTAACCACTCTTGGGAGCAGGAATGTTCTGCTATAGCATTAACCTGCTCTGGTGGGGTCAGTGCAGGAGACATGGGAGAGCTCTGCTCCATGGTTGAAATGAAATTGAATTTCCTCTTTCTCATTCTTCCCTGTGAACACCCAAAGTCTCAGCAGAGCCCCCAGGAATGGCTGACAATTTAGGGACTGTGAATTGTAAATAAAACTTTTTTTGTTTGTTTCCAGGAGTATTATCTACAGACCCACCACCTCCTCCTGTTCTCCTGCATGGATGGACTCAGCCTCCAACAATTTAGATTTTAAAAGATGACATCGCATCCACTCCTGAACACGTCTCAGGGTGTTTTTACAGACATGGTGTAACAGGTGATTTGATTGTTCCATATCTCTTTATCACTGACTCATTTTTGGAAGAAAAAGTCTATTTTTAACCTGCAACATCAGTTAAGTGTTTCCACCCTGTCTCGCAAACTGCTCTCTCTGAAAATAACCACCTTGGTTTCCTGACCTGAGATGTCATTTCTGTTTCCTAGCAAAGCCAGAGTCACACAGGAAGGCCAACCCCAGGTGCCATGGACACGTCACAGCTGAGGTTTTCTGTGCAGCCTGAATGGAAAGCAGGAGTTTCATTATGGCCACGTGAACAGAGCTCAGCCCATCCATCCTGCTGCTGAGGCAGGTGGGAATTCGATCCCATTGGAAAAGCAGTGTTTGCTGAGCTCCCTGCTGGGCAGCTCTGGCTGGCATTGCTTGGAGAGCAAACGGGGTTGCCATGGTGGCTCCTGGCACCTGGCACAGCTTCACTCTTCCCACAGGATAAACCAGCACAGTGTGGGGAGAAGCAGCCCAGGAGGGATTGGGATTGGGATTGGGATTGGGATTGGGATTGGGATTGTGTCTCTGGGGCTGCAGGGTGTCCATGAGGGGTTATTCCTCTTTTCCAGGCTGTCCCCACACCAGCCAGCAGTGCCAGGTTATACTCCCATGGAAGAGCATCCTGGAATATCCTGAGTTGCAGCAAATCCATAAGGATCACTGAAATCCTGCCCCTGGACTTTCTACAATTGCTTTTCCCTGTTCTCCAGGTGCAAGGTGAGAGACCAGGACAGGCCTCTGGGAGAGGAGGACCCAGGGAATGTGTTTGTGCAATGCCAGCTGCTCATTCCCCTCTGCTTTCATGGGCAGGCATCCCCTGCTCACTTGTGCCACTGGGGGATGCCACAAAAAGGTTTTGTGACCTTCACAAAGGTGATATTTCAGGACACCATGGAATAAAGAAGCTGCATAGCCCACACAGGGTAATGAGTCCTTCCATGTGGCACTGCTGCCATGGGACATCCATTGGAGAACCTCCAGGAAGGTTCAATCAGTGAGAATTGGTGAGGATCACACAAATACACAAACCAGTGATGCTCTGAAGTGCAGAGCAGCTGTGAGGAGAGGCTGCAGCTGTGCCCAGGCACAGACTTGCCTGGAGAAGGGCTCAGCTGGAGGCAGACATGGGCTGGGCTCATTCCTCCCAAATCCCTCACCTTTATCCCCTGCAGCCGGAGGGCAGCGGGGTTTGAACAGGCTGGTGGATATTTGCTGGGGAGAGGCAGTGAGTCAGGCACAGTCAATGCTCTGCCTGCATCCTCACAAATTCTCTCAGCCCCTGGGTAAAAAACACGTGGAGCTTCACCCAGGTGCTGCAGGCAGCCTGGCTTGGCCCTTGAGCAGCTGTATCCAGAGCCCTCCACTTCCCAAGGCCCTGCAATCCAAAGGTTGTGACCCAATTCTTCCCAATCCCCCTTTGGGGTTCTGTATACAGGGATTTCTTCCTCCTGCCTGCCACCAAACCACACACCCAGCAGGGATTCTCTTCCTGACCTTCCTTTTCCTGTTTGTAGGATCAAGATTGCCTTTTTCATTCCTGGTCAATTTTCCTCTTTGTCTCCAATTCCCCCTCTCCTCCCAAACCCTGTTGCTGTCACGCCTGGCTGGATCCAGCCACCCCTGAGATCCATTTTGTCCTTGTTGTGCTCTCAGAGATGGGGTGGGAGAGGTCTCCCCCCTATCCATGGGTTGCCAGTTGCAGCCCCCCATCCCACAGGATTTTGGGAATGAGGATGGAGCACATCAGCCCTCAGTGATCCCTGGAGGATCAGGCCTGGCGCCTGCGAGGCTGTGGCACACAAAGCAGGGTGTGCAGCCCCACAGAAAAGCTGGAATTCATTTAATAAGGGCAAGGAAAACCAAATGAAAGCATCCTTCCCTGCCTAATCCCCTGCATGAATCAACAGAGCTGCAGCATCCAAAGGCTCCAGGCTGAAGCCTTTTTCCCAGCACAGAGCAGGCCACAACAGGCAGCTGGGGAAGTCCAGGAGCTGCCATAAACTGTGTTCCTGAGGGAATCTCATCCTGCAGCACAACTCCCCATTGCTGACACACCAGCCCAGCTCTGCGCTCAGCAGCCTCGTGCCTGGAGGTGCCTTTCCTCCAAAAACAAAAAAAAGGAAGGAAGGAGAATCTGCACTTTTGGGGGAAAACAGGGCAGAGCCAACTGATTCCTGCTGTATTGTTCTGAGGCAACAGCCCTTGGCAGGATCTTGCATCATTCCCCGAGGGTGCTGCACACCAGAACGAGGAGGGAGGGTGTCAAAGTGCTTTTTCAGGCTGATTTTTCTCTGTGGAGGGCCGGGAAGAAATCCAGATGGTGTTTGACCCACACAGCGAGAAGCAAATCCCAGAGAGAATATTGTGCAGGATTTGTAGGTTTATCTTGTTTGCCTTGGGTTCAGGAGTTTCTCTCGGATTTCATTTCATGAATAATACAGACAAAAACCTGTTTGACCTTCGCTCAACAGTGATAGCACCTGCTCAGAAATTCCGTGGGGTACTAGGAAAAAGGGCTAGTTTTGCTTCAATTTCTATTAATTGTAATTAAATGTGGAAGATAAAGAGAGAATGGTTTGAGGCTTGCAGGATTTTGAACCAGGTAATACCAGGCTTCTGGTTTTTGTAGATAATATTAGAGATTCATGAAGAAAATAATCATAAACAAGGGGCAAAAGGATTTTTCCATCCCCAAATGTTCCTCCTCAAGAAAAAATTGTGACCAGCAATAGTCATTTTTGATTATTCAGAGGGTCTGACATACTCTGGGATTATTGTGGCTTTAAATGACTTTCTCCTGGGAGCTGGGATTTTTCTTTTTAAAACCATTATTTCCTCTACCTGTGGAAGGACTCCCCAATTAACAGACCTTTCCATGCAGCTGCTTTCCCAGGATCCTGCTGTCCCCTGGGAATGGCCAGAGCTGATTCCTGCAGTAATTGCACAACCTGAGCCATCATGTGAGAGCTTAAACTTTTTACAATGTGGCAAGGCAGTGCCTCTTTGAAAAGCCTATTTCAGGCAACTTTGTCAATGTGGATTAGGATTTTTTTTTTCCCCCCTAATGCAGAGCCAGCATTGGCATGGGGATAAATCCCATTGAGCAGCAGCAAGGCTGTGGACAGACAGACAGACAGACAGACAGACAGACAGACAGACAGGAGACTGCAGGCACCAGCAGGGAGCTCAGCCCAGCATTCCCAGCCCTGCAATTCCTGCAGTTCACTAGGAATATTGTTGCCTTTCTCTGGTCTTAAAATTAAAACCAAAATGGGGAAAAGGGGTTTTTACTTCTGTATTTATTTCAGGATCTTTGGGTACAGCACTTCATCCAGGTGAAATGCCCTGAAAATGCATGCACTGTGTTTTAGTTTTAATTTTAAGACCAGGAAAAGGCAACAATATCATTGGAAGATGCAGGAAACGTGCAGGAAAAGATGGCACTGCCCAGCGTGTGGGGCAGCTTCAGTCACCACAGCACATTCCTTGGTGTCCCTGGTGGCTTTTTCCTCCATCCAGCAGTGCCCAGAGCCCTGCAGGCAGCTCGCAGTGCCCGGCAGAGGGGCTGGCAGGGCGTTGTGCCAGGCCTGGCTGTGCAGGATGTGTGCCAGCCGAGCCCTGGGCACGCTCGGATCCCCCACGGCCACAGCACCACTCCCCAACCTCTACCTTTGGGGCTGGGGACAACCCCAAACCCTTCACCTTCATCTTCCTCACAGACATTCCCTAGCCTGGTGGTTTTGTAGCCACGGGCACCCACCCTGCTGGCAGCAGGGCCCAGCAGGAACCTCACTGGGCTCCTCTCGGGTGTGTTTGGAATATTCCCCAGCACACAGAGCCTGGCAGGGCTGAAATCCCTGCTCCTGGCACGGGCACCACGTCCCCTCCAGACATTTGATCTGAGCCGGTGCCTTTTTTGCTCCCACATCCAACGTGCTGCAGCAGCTCAGCACCACAAAATTCCTGAGGTGTCCAGACCTGATTCCTGAGCTCTGTGGAGCCCAAGGGACCAAGGCTCTCCCCTTGCAGCTCCTGCTGGTTACACCAGGCCAGGAGCTGCCTGTGGAGAAGGGGAGCCTCTGCTTCTCCAAGCTGGAGCAGAAATGACCTCACTGAAATGCAGAGCCAGGCTCACGGAGATGTTCACCAACCCAGCCAAAGTGGAGCTCACCACACTCCCAGAATGCTGCAACACCCTCAGGATTTGCTTCTGGCACAGTGCCTTTGATTCCTGTCAGTCATTTTTGGGATCATTCTGGGCTGCTCTTTTGGGGACAGGGTCCTGCATGGTAGCCCCAGAACAGCTGAGGGACACGTTAATTAAATCAGGAATTGCCATTTCTTGCTTCCCTGTGGTGCTTTCCCTTCTTGTATCCCTTTCTAATTCGATGGAGGGATCCAAATGTGGATTCATCTTTCCCGTTGTGGGACGAAGAGCAGGAGGATTTCCAGCACTTATTGCCCCAAGTGATTGAGACAGAGCTTTCAGTCTGTTCTGGGAAGATGAGCAAGACCTCTCTCAGCTGGGGAAACTGAGGCACAGCCAGGAACAGCAGTGGTTTCCATGGATTTCCAGGTCCCCCCTGCCCACCCTGCTGTTCCCTGTGCTCTCCACTCCCAAGTGGGAGAATTGAAGTCCAAGACAGGCAGGAAGTTTTCATCTCCAGGAATTATGCAGGGGGGAAAAAAACCTTAGAGGGATCTGTAAAAAAATCCCTGTTACATTTCAAGGTCTGGAATCAGGGGGTTGGAGACATCCTTTTGTTGAAGATCTTTAACACCCACTTTTCCAAAAATCCTGTGCTGCTGAGCTCTGACACCTAAAATAGATCTCCAGCGAAATCAGCTGGAGAGACACCTTTATTTCATGGCTTTTAACTCCTTTAAAAAATGATAAAAAAACCCCTTCCAAGCAGTTCCCTTGCCTCAATATTCAGGGAACAATTTTGTTGCTGGGTGTTATTTTGCTGCAAGGAAATTTGTCAACATCAATTCTCCTTTTCTCTAATTTCCCTCATACCTGGAGCTCATTTTCACTGTATTAATTTCTTTCCCTCTGAGGATCCCTTTATTCTTTCCAGCCACAATTCCCTGTCAGCTCCTTGTTTGGATTTATCTGTGCACCCTGGAAGCTGTTCCCGGGTCTCACCCCACCCTGCAGTGGCTTCTTCCCAACCCAAACAGATTTAGGGCCTTTCATGTTCCACACAAATCTTCAAAGAAACAACAGTTTTATGGCTTTTGCAATTCCCTCCAGTCCTGGGACATTCCCACCTGCTGCTCCAAGGGCTCACATTTCCTTGGTGGCATTCCCTGTGCTGCTCTCCGCTGCCCTCCCACGCAGGAGGAGAAAAATTTGGGGGGGAAAAACGTCCTGGTTTTGGTGTAAGGGTGGGAAAATATCAGCCTTGCTCCCTGTGTGTTTTCCAGAGGGATGTGTTCCCACGCCTGCCCTCTCCCATCACCTCCAGCCCCCAGGACAAAGCCCAGCAGCCACGAGAGGGGAGCTGGGGACGTGTCTGGGGCTGCCATTCCAGGAGTCCTTCCCAGGAAAAGCCCGCAGGAGGCTCCCTCTGCCACGGTGGCACCGTGGATGAGTTGATGTCCCTTCTCTGGAGGAGTTTCGTGGCTGCCCCATCCCTGGGAATGTTTAAGATCAGCTCGGCCAGGGCTTGGAGCAACCTGGGATAGTGGGAAGGAGATGAACTTTAAGGTCACTTCCAACCCAAAGCATTCCATGGTTCTGTGAGGGCAGTGGCACCAAGGAAAGGTCAGCTGGGGGCGAGCCAAGAGCCAGAGGGCTCCGTGTGCAGCAGGCAACAATGGTGACCTGCAGGGAATGCGAGGAGCAGGAGGTGTGATCCCTTCCCGGGTTTGCCGGGGCTCCCGGAGTGTCCTGGAGGCTCCTGCGGTCGGGAACAAACCCTTTTATCTGCACTGTTTGAACTTCCACGCACAAAGCAAAGCGCTCTGAGCACCTCCCCTGCCCCAGCCACGAGCAGCCCCAGGGTGTGCAGACACTTCCTGCCTTTGTTGGGTGTCCAGGTCCTCTCCTGCTTCCCTCCCGGAGCCCTGGAGGGGTCAGCGGCCGGGCTCGGGGCAGGAGCACGGGGCAGTGTTGCACAGATCCCTGGGGGCTGCACAGATCCCTGGGGGTTTCACAGATCCCTGGGTTCCACAGATCCCTGGGGGGGCTGCACAGATCCCTGGGGGTTTCACAGATCCCTGGGGATTTCACAGATCCCTCAGGATTTCACAGATCCACAGGGGTTTCACAGATCCACAGGGATTTCACAGATCCCTCAGGATTTCAAAGATCCACAAGGATTTCACAGATCCACAGGGATTTCACAGATCCACAGGGATTTCACTCCCTGAATTTCTATTCCTGGGCCTGTTCTCCAGACTTTTTCACCTTGTCCATCTCCTTTTCCAGGCTCTGTGTGCTCAAAGGGCCTGCAGCAGGAGCTGACCCCCAAGCGAGCTCTGCAGAGCACTTTCTTCCAATATTAACTACTTTTCCCAGTGTTCCCACTCTCCAAACAATAATAATTCCCTTTTCCAGCCCCATGAGAGGCTCAGTGAGTCCCAAAAGTGCTGAAAACCCAAGCATGGAGGCACTGGAGGCTCGGTGACCTGCTGATTGAGCTCCCTGTAGGAAAGCTCTGTGATGCCCCAGGACACTCCTCTCCCTCTCTCTGCTCCCTGGATCCTCCCCTACAACCTCTCGGCATCCTGGATCCTCAGCCTGCACTGGAAGCACATTTTCCACCTCCCAGCTCCTGGGAATCAGCACTGGCAGTGGCTGCACACAGCTGCTGGTGGCCCTGATGTGCTCTGGGATGCTCCTGGAGGCCTCAGGTCCCACAGCTGGAGCTCCCAAACATGAGGTTCTGTCTTCCATTCTGAAGAAATGCTCCAGCATGGGAACTTTTCCAAGCAAGCCTGGAGCACCCAGGGGTGGGAATAACTCATCTCTGTGCTCCTGCCTTGCCTGCCTGGAGTTTGCAGCCTCTGTGCCCCTTCCAGGCGTGCCAGGGCATCCCAGCCCTGCTCCTCCACGTCCCACTGGTGGTTGTGCCCATGGATTGTCTCAGTGAGGTTTTCTATTTATTTATATTTAATTTGTCAGTTTATTCTCTCCCCTGGTTTCCTGGAATGATCTCTCTGGAATCACAGGCTATCCTACTCCTGGGAGATTTTTCCTTTGATTATTCCAGTTCCTCCACTGAGAGCCTCGAATGTCTGGCAGAGGCTCCAGGAGAGCACTCAGGATCCCTGGAATTGCATTCCCATTTCCCACCACCTCCTTTTTAAATATTTCCAGGTAAATGCTGCTGTGGTAGCAGGGTTTGGGTTGAGGGGGATATTGGGCTTGAGAAGATTTCCTCTTCCAGTGTTACTTCCCAAATAATGCTCGGGAATAAACCAAGAATTGCCTTTGTGACATAAATTCTCTCCCTGTCACAGCTGAACTGGGTGTGGAATTTGTGACATATCTCAGCCCACGTGGCACCACCCAAGTCTCACTTCACTGGGATTTCTCTGCAGCTTTTCCTGCCCATTTTCTCCTTTGGGAAGGGAAACCTCAGAGCTCTGCCCTCTGCAACCCAAAATCCTCCAACCCCCTGGAGCCTGAGCACTCCTGCACTGCTCCTTTCCCTCTGGAACCTCCTCCAGCCTGGGATGGACAAGGAGGAGGAATTGCAGCACTTTTCCCTTATAAAACTCAATCCCATCCTGCTGCTGGACATTCCTTTTGCTGCAGAAAACTACAGACAGGCCCCAGGAATTGGGAGATTCCTCCTCTGCTCCCTCCTCGTGCCCAAAGCTCTACCACTTTCTCATTCCCTTAGTTTTTAACCTCAGGAAAAATGAACTGGAATTTAAAAAAGGAGGATGGTGATGGAGGCATGGATGCTGTCACTGCTGCAAGAGGAATATTTGGAAACCCAGGGCCCAAGTACTGATGGATGTGGGAAAATCACGGAAAATGAAAAATTTTCGAGGCAAAGACCAGCAACGAGAGTGTTGTAATTCAGCTTTCTTTGTTAAAAAAACAAAACAAAACAACCCAAAACATAGAACAACCCAAACATTGAACAGATTTGTTAAACCACAGACATAAAAGAATCGAGAAATACTAAAAAAAAATAAAAATACATTGCAAGAGACATCTTGTTGTCCAAGGCCATTGGATTCAGGAGCTACTGGCTGACCAGCCCTCAGTCAGTGGAATTCTGTGCTGCCAGGAACACAAACGTTGGGAATACACAGCATTTAGTGGAGAAGAATTAAGACTAAAAGATATTTACCCCTTTGAAATAAATAGTGTCATCTACAGCAATATTTAAATTAGTAAAATAGGTTTTTTTTTAAAGCAACCAAATATAACAAAATTGTAACTCACGTCTAGGTTTTCTTGTGTGTGTTAAGAGCTTTTTTTTTTTCCTGTGTGTTTTTTTTTTAAAAAAACCCAACAAAAATACAAAGCAAAGTGTTTCTGAAAAGTCAGATTCTGCACCAGGAGTGAAGCTCACCCTCCCTTTGTTCTGAGGGTCGGAGTGAGCTCTGGGAACCACTCAAGATCCTCCCTCTCCAAGGATTTTGGTGGGACATGGACCTCCTCCTGTCCTCTGAACAAATAAGGAATTCTTTCCCTGTGTTTGACACTGATCCCAGTGCAGGCAGAGCCTGGCACATGCCAGGGGCTGGGGTGAGGCAGAGCCCCAATGCCCAGCTCAGTGTCAGCCCTCGGGAAGAATTCAGGTGAAGCTAAAAAGTCTCTTTTAGGCAGTTTAGAAGTTAATTCAGTGTTTAAAAAAATACTTTTGTTTTTACTCATTCCCACTCCCGCAGCTGGAGGAAGCAATGCTTCTTCTCAGGCAAGGAATGGGGGGGAAAAGCATGAAATTATCCTCTGGATATGGGATCCTTTGGGATCACCGACCCCAAGCCACGTTTCCTACCCTCCATCATCAAACTGGGAGCTCTTGGTTGCACCAGCAGCATCCCCCACACATTCCCAACCCAGCTCCAGCTGGGAAGAACTCGAGCCCAGGCAAACCCAGCACAATCCTGGCTGGAACTCCTGAAGGAGCCACCTGGAATGAGGAGCATCCCTCAGCACTGAGATCTCCTGGCATGGCCTGGCAGGGATGAGGGGGCAAATTCCCATCCCTGCAGGGATCTCCCTGCTCAGCAGCCAAGCCTGGCTGCCTCTGCCTCATCCTGGAGCCGAGGATGCTCCCACAAGGCTGGGATTCAATCCTTGGGGTCACAGCCAGAGCTCGGCACCAGCCTGGAGCCGCCTCACCCTCGAGCTGCCCTTTCCCAAGCTCCAGGAGCTGCTTTGTCCCAGCCCTTTCCCAATGGTCCTCCCCTTTCATGTCATGAGCAGTGGAGTTGCACAATGGATGCTGGAAAAGCTGGCATCCCACGGGAACAGCCCCAGGCAGCCTGAGTGTTGTGCAAGGACAACGTTTGGCACTTTCCTTACGGATTTGGTTTCTCATTTTAGGTTTTTGTTAAAGCCTGAGAGCGTCGTGGCCTCGGCTGAAGGCACAGGTACCTTCCCAGAGCGAGGGGGAGCATTCCCTGGGATTCCCTGCAGCCAGACCAGGACTCTGCCACTGGGAACAGCTCTCCAGGCTTGGGAAGTCACAGCTTCAGGGAGCAACCCCTGGAGGAGCCCAACTGATCTCCTTGCCTGAGCCACCCACTGGGAGAGGACTTGGACAACAACAAAGCCACTTCCCAGGAGTTTCAATCCAGCTGAAGGGCCTTTAAAGTTTGTTCAACTGTGCCAGAGTCCCTTTGAACTCCGTGGCCACCGAGGGGGCTGCTCCAAACAAAAGCCTGTTTACCAGAACACAGTGTCTGAGATGGAAAACACTGCAAATTCTACAGGAAGTTAAAAAAAAAAAAATCATTAAAAATCCACGAGGATGACATAAATCCCCGATTTTTGCAGGGCTGAGCAGAGCTGGTTCCCCTCTCAGCTGGAGGAAGGGTTCATTTAGAAAGAGGAACCCAACGGGTACGGAAGTGCCTGGCCAGCAGCTCCTGCTCTGTTTAGCAATCCCTGCGGGATGCAATTCCGTGAACACCCCAAACAGCTGCCAGCCTGGGAGCTGCACTCCAAAACAACTGGAGAGGAGCAAGAACTGAGAGCTGGGGGCAGTCAAGGAGCATGGGATGGCTGCAGCACAGCCACGGCGCCACTCTCCATGACCTTCAAGGTCTTTTCCAACGTGAATTCCACGAACACAACAGCTCTGGCTGTGCCTGCAGGAACTGCCACAATTCCCATGGAACCTCCCTCAGGCCACTGCGGTTGCAGGGTCCTTGTGGGGAGAGTTCAACTCCCTCTGTGGGTGCAGGAGCTGTGACTGACCACGGGCTCCAAAGAGAGGAGAAACACCAGGAAAAATCCCACCTCCAGTGCTGGAAGGGAAACTCTGGGAACTCTCTGTCGCTCCCCTGCCCTCCCTGACACATCTCACTCCGTGTTTGAGGAAAACAAGCAGCAAGGAGATCTTTCCCAGGGTTCTGTTCTCCCTTTTCCATACCCAAATCCATGGGAACAGTGCAAGCCGAGGGTGGATGGCCACTGATCCAAGGGAAAAGCTGCCATGTTGGACAGCAGAGGCATTTCCCTGATGGGAGGAACAACTTTATTGTATAAAATGCAATTCAGTTCTGCCCCCTCCCTCATTATCTCCCAAACCTCCAGGAAAAACCAAGCCAAGCTCTTCCAGCCGTGGCACCAAGCTCTGGTGGAGGGCAGCTACAGGGGATCAGTGACTCCAGGGTGAAAGAAATCAGCTTTTTGGCTGATAAATTTGACATGTGAGCTGACCAAACTCAGCCTTTTTGTGGCTCTGTGCTGGTACCTGGTTCAGTTTCTTCCTAAACCTCTATTGCCAAGGAGATGCCAGCGAGATCCCTGCGGGCACAGGATCAGTGCCAGAGCCTCAGGTTAGTACAAGAGAAAGATCTTCAGCAGCAAGTGAAAAATCATGAAAATCCATGAAAAGCAAAGCAAGCTAGTTAAGGATTTAATTCAAATCCGTTGATTGATAAAGAAGTATTTTTTAGTGTGACAGCTCCTCTTTGAAACCAGTGTGAAAGGGTCAGCAGGAGGACACTGTGATGGTCACCAACCCATGGACAACATGTCCAACCAACCTCGGGGAGCTCTGACCCCAACCCTGAGCTCTCTGTGGAGGACCCTTGGTGCCAACTGACTTTGGGTTGAGATTCTGATGCCTTTGCTTTGCATCCCAAGGGATTCTGCTGGTGGGTTTTGGCACCTAGAGCCCCACGCTGAACCCAGGCCCTGCAGGAGCTGCCCTGAGACCCTCACCCCCAAAATCCTGCAGGTGACAGACTGAGGTCCCCTCTCCACAAACAGCTCCAGCAGGAGCTGTGATTTCCCACTGCTGCTCAGAACCACCTCAGCCTTCAGCTGGAAGAAGCTGAAAATCGAGTTTGGGTTTTGTAATTCATGACCTTGTTTATGCCAAAGCCTCTCCACGGGCACTGGATTTGAGGTGCTCCAGCTCATTGCACTGAGGTCCCTGCAGAGCCAGGCAGGGGCCAAAAGCTTTGGGTTCTGCCCTCTGGATATTCCCAAACCAGCTGAGTCCTCCTAGAACTGAGCTCCTGGAGAGCTGGTTTGGGAATCTCCATGCTGTCACTGAGCAGGATTGGGAATCTCCAGCCCAGCTGCCATGGAATAAAGAGCTGATTGTCTTCCCTGTTCCTGCCTCGGAGCAGGACATGGGGCTGGCAAATCTGGAGAGTGAAGCTGCACCTGGACACAGCCACACAGCTGGGCAGGAGCTGCCCCTGCCCTGACAGCCCTGGAGTGCTGCACAACTTCCCAGGACAAGGCCTGAGTGAGTACCATGGTGTCCTTAATGCCCCTTCATCCCAAAGAACTCTACACTGAGAGGAGACTCCAGAGGGAAGCGACAGCTCCCAGAGCATCCTGGCTTCCCAACAGCCAAGTAAAAGAAAAAAAAATGGAAATAGTTCACCAAGCCACCTGCACAAAGCACGAGCACAAAGATCTGCAACAGAGACAGCAAAGCAGCTCCAGTGGGGAAAAGATCAGAATTCCAAGTGATGTTGGAGCGCAGAGGCACAAGGAGCAAATGGTGCAGGAACTGCAGCTTTCCAAAAGGTGACACTTTGGACCAGAGAAAGCCACGTGTCCCTGAGGGGACAGTGCTGACTAGCTGGGAACTACAGGAATTCTGGGAATGCTCAGGGATGGGACAGCACCACCCACACCACAACAGCAAACCAGAACTGCACATGGAGATCATGGATTGTGCTCAAGGATCGCTCCTGGAACGGGAAAGTGGTGCTGGGATCTCACTGGGCCCAGACCCTGCTCCTTGGAGCAGAACTCACTTTTGATACTCACGGGGGGGGGGAGGCCCTGGTACAGAATTCCCAGAGAAGCTGTGGCTGCCCCTGGATCCCTGGCAGTGTCCAGGGTTGGACGGGGCTTGGAGCAGCCTGGGACAGTGGAAGGTGTCCCTTCCCACCCAAGCATTCCATGATGTCCAGCAGCCTGAGGTGAGAGCCAGGCTCCAGCCAGCCAGGACATCTGGACATCTCCAGGACATCTGGACATCTCCAGGACATCTGCCCTCCTCCACAGCCCACACCTGGTTGGTCCCATCTCCGTGGCACATTCCAGAGGAAACACAGCAGGACACAGGGAATGGCACCAGCCAGAGCACGGAGAGATGCCAGGGAATGTGCCAGGGGAATCCCACCCTTTATTGCTCTCTGCAGATGGTTTAGGGGCAGACAGCCCTGAGCAGGGCCATGAGGAGAGCACAGGGCTGCTCAGCCCATGCTGGATGCAGGGCACAGGAAAGCAGGGAATGAGCAAGGCAAGGACTTGGTCTCCTGCTGACTGCAGTTCCTGGGTTCCTCAGCAGGAGCTCTCCCCTCAGTGCTCATTCCCAGCGCCACAGGATGGGCATTGTGGGGAAGAGCATCCTGGAGGGACTGGCTCAGCAACAGGGAGCTGGCTTGGATCTGAGAGCGCTGATCCAAACCCAAAGGGTGGCAGGGCCCCCAAGTGCTCTAGGGAGGAACATGGTGACACTCAGATGAGGCCCCCCAATGTCACTGATCCTGCTCTGCCCTGTCCCACTGCCAGGTGGTGCCCAGCAGCACGTGGGGGTGTGAGTTTGGGGGGACATGAGCCAACATCAGCCAACCTCTGCTTCCCAACCCCATCCTGGGCCAGGCCAAGGTCCCCCCCAGGGCTCTGTGGCAGCCCCAGCTCCCCCCAGGCACTCTGAACACTCCAGGAGGCTCCAGCAGATCCCAGAGGCAAAGCAGAGGAGCCCCCAGGAGCCAAGCACAGCCCTCACACACACGCAGAGGGCACAGGCAGCATCCTTTTGGAATTCCTCCTCCTGGCCCGTGCTCGTACCAAGAACAACTCCTGGCTGGGCTGGGGGCTGGAGGGGCTGCAGGGGCTGCAGGAGGCGAAGCAGAGCCTTGGGGCCGTGGTGGCAGCAGGAAGCAGCTCCCGTGGGGTGCTCCAGTGCCTGGGATTCGCTGTGAGGGGTCGGATTCTTGTGTCATCTCAAAATCACCTTGTGCGTTTCCTCGAGCTCAATGTCCCTGCTTTTCCTGCCTAGGATTCCTGAGGAACCACTTCCATCAGCTTCTGGCACAGGACGGTGGCAGAGACTGTGGAGAAAGCAAAGGAAAGGTCAGGGATCACCAACAGAAATCTGGGTCCATGAGGGAAGGGCTGAGCCCTCCTCCTCCCCACCCTGAGTCCAAGGAAAATTTAAGGCTTGAAATATTCCCTGGATGCTCCCTGCTCCATTCCCAGAATTCCAACCTCGCACTGGGAGCTCTGCTCCTGCAGCAAGGACTCTGCACTGGGGGTTGACCCCTGGGCACAGCTTCTCCCTGCCTGGTGATACAGCACCTAAATTTGGATGCTCCGAGTGTGAGCAGCCAAAACTGAGTCAGGAATGGGCATGGAAAATCCAAGGTGAAGCTTTTGCTTCCAATTCTGAAAGCCACGTGAGGCCACAGCCTCTTCTGAAGGACAAACTCACTCAAAACCTGTCCTGCATGCAAGTCCCTGGCCCAGGGCAGGTGGGAGCCAAGGGACCATTCCAGGTGCAGATTTCCCAGGAAAAGGTGCTCAAGTGAAGTAATTTTATTATCCCCACCCATCCAAACACTCCTCTGCTCCACTCTGGTTGGAGATCACAAAATATTCCTGCCTAGCCAAACTAATTCAAAGCACAACCAAGTGAGGCTCAGTGGGAGGTGATCAAATTATCTGCAGTGTATCAATAAATCACATTTAAAGTTCCTGTGTTTCTCACTGGACGTTTGCAGGATTATAACTGTCTGTTCCCAGAATATTTTCAATATTTTCCTTACAACCCTTTGGTGGAGGAAAACAACAAATATGGTTATTTACCATCCAGCCATTGCAAAAGTGGCTTTTCCAGGAACTGAGCCTAATAAATTCAGGATAAAAAAGTGTGGCAGACACAGAGAGACAGGGGGAAAAGAAGAATAACGAGTGCTGAGCACTGCTGAAAGCCTTTTTCTTCCTCATAAAACACCCAGCTAAGGCTGGGCACTTCTCCTTGTCTGCTTTTCTAGGTCAGGCCCTTGCAGGAGAGCAGGGAGGAGCTGCCGAGTTGAGCTCCTTGGACAGCAGGGATTGACTTGGTGGCATCAGCGGCTGAGGCAGAGGTGCCATGTGCCAAGCACAGCCTCTCCATGCCCCCAAACACACCCTGGCCTTGTGGCAGCTGCAGGGAAAGCTTGGAGCAGATCCCTTAGAAATAAACCTGAGGGAACATATTCCCTCTGCTCCGCTGCCACAGGGGGAAGCCAAGGAAAGCTCTGCCTGGATCCCAAATGTTAGCACTGGCTAAGCCATGGATTGGGACTAATTGTGGATTTTCAGCAGCCAAATGGAGGCCAGCTGTGCTCAATCCTTCCTACCCCACTGGGAAGGGATCCTCTGCTGAGCCAAGGCTTGGCCCTGGGCTTTTCCAGGAGCAGGGAATTACACTCTGCTGCTAACAACCTGTTTGCCGGGATTAAAAAACCCCAAAAAACATGGTATTGGTCCCAAACTGGCCATCATTGCACACCAGGATGCACTTTGGGTGCTTGGCAGACATGGCAATCATCAGGATAAACTTGTTCCTGTGAAAGAAAAATGGATCTGAGCCAGGGGGTTGGAAGCTCCTCCACAGGGAGGAGAGCCAGCACTGCCAGCTGCAGCACAGCACTGGGAAACTTTTTGGGAGCCACAGCTGCTCCTGAATATCTCCTCCTGAGATACTCACAGATGCCTTGGAGAACCCACTTGGGCTTGTTTTGCCACCAGACCCCGAAGAAGTAGATGGGGATCCCACTGAGGATGATGGCAAAGCCAATCCCACATTCCTTGGGCGTCATCCAGAAGGAAACGGCGATGAGGAAGAGGCAGGCCAGGATGAAGAAGATGGGCAGGCAGATGTTCACCTGAGCAGGGAGCAAGGGAGATGTGTCAGGGGAGCAGGGGAGGCTTTCCAGGAGTTTATCCAGCCTGGGGAGGAGGGATGGAATGATTGTTCCCCCATGCCCAAGAGCCTTTCTCAGCACTGTTGTGGACCTTGGTTCCCTAATTCCATAATTCTTTACCCAAATCATCTGCACCAAACCCAGCAGAGGCACGGCACAAGCTGGGCTGTTTCCCAGGGACTCCGAGCAGGGCTCCCACCAGAACAGCCCAGCTTTGAGAAGAAAACCCCAAAACCTAAGGGAACAGCCAGCACAGATTCCCTTTGGGAAGGCGTGGATTTGTTTCCCTGTGGGTGCTGCTGCCTGGCACAAACCCGAGTGTGCTGTGGGATGAGGGAAAAGCAGCCTTTGGGGGAGAGGCACTGGGGGCTGACAGGATCTTGGCCTCCCCCCAGATGGGACACGGGGCTGCCAAGCTGCCCAAGGACACTGGGGACAGAGCTCGGCACAGGGCTGGCTGCTTTAGCAGGAAAACTATTTTAGGGGAATTCCACGGGGGTACAGAGCGTTACACTGAGAGCCACAGGCTGGGAGCTCTCCTGGGGACTGTGTCACTCATGGAGAGCGATGCCACCACACCACCCCGGCCCTGCCACCCTGAGCTCCCTCACTGTGCCATCCCCAAGGCAGCTCCTTGTGCTCCTGCACGGCTTCAGCAGCAGGGACACCTCCTTTGGGCACACACACAACACTTCCCTGCAATCCCAGCCCCTTTTCCTTGTGGCTGGGCCTCCCCCTGGTGCTGGGATCTGGGGAGGATCCCCCTGGCAGTGCCCACCCTGCTCTCACCTTGATGGGCCTCTCCAGCTCCGGCTTCTTGTAGCGCAGCCACATCATGCCGATGATGGCCAGAGCCACACACAGCCAGTTGAAGAAGCTGAAGAAGTTGATGACTGAGAAGATGTTGTTGGAGAAGGCATAGAGCAGGGTCATGACACACTGAATCCAGGGAAAAGGCCATTAGGAAAGGGAGCAGGCAAAACCACCTATGTTACAGCACTAAACAGGGGGATTTAGAGGAAATACCTGCCAGGAAAGGGATCCCATTGACTATTTTTTAGTTATTTAAGCCATTTTCAACTGGTGCCTAGAACCATTTCATAGGATCATGGAATGGTTGGGGTTGGAAGGTCCTCAAAGCTTAAAGGACCTCTAGTTCCAACTCCCTGCCATGGGCAGGGACACCTTCCACTATATCCCAGGGTGCTCCAAGCCCCATCCAGCCTGGCCTTGGACACTTCCAGGGATCCAGGGGAGAATTCAAGCCAGGAGTGGCCAATGAGGACACGCTGGGGAGGGTCCATCTCCCATAGGCACATGCAGGAATGACTGTGGCTCCATTCCAATGGGATGCCAGCCCCCAGCCCTCCCCCCAGGGGCTTCCAGGGCCTCACCGTGAACACGAGGGACGGGACAGGGGTGAGGAGCCGGGGGTGGATCATGGACAGGATGGAAGGCAGGTGCCCCTCTCGGGATCCCACGAAGAACAGCCTGCGAGGGGACACACAGGAGGGGACACAGTCACAGCCCTGCAGGGCTTTGTGCTCAGCACACAGCAAGTGGGGCCAACCTGAGGCAGGACTGGAACACCAGGACTGGAACTCTGCTCCCTGACTCACAGGGGAGGCTGGAGATGGCCAAGGAATGCAGGAAGGATGGATTTATATCCTGCTCTCCAGGGACACCACTTCAGTGACTTCTGAGTCAAGGCAGGGATGCATCAGAGCCGGCACCATCTCAGTCCTGCCCCTGCCCAGCCTCTCTCCCCTTCCCGAGGGATTCTCATCCCCAAAGTTTCCCAACTTTCTGCTTTTCATTAAAGCCACTTTCTCAGCAGCCCCGAGCCCTGAGCTTGTGTCTGGTTCTGGTTTACTGACCTCACCAGGACTTTGCTTGAGGAACAGAAGATTAAGAGCACTGAAAGGTTGCCTTTAATCTGGTTTTAAAGCCTGACTTTGTCTTCCTGCATTCCCCACATGGCCTCCAGGCCCTCCAGACTTTGTGTCTGCCCACAGCTGCTCTCTGGAAGAGAACTCCAAAGGAAGAGGAACTAAGCAGAGCTCGTAAACAAAAGCCACAGGACTGAGCAAGGAACCTACCGGGAAGAAGTGAAGAGAGATCCATTGACAGACCCAAAGCACGAGAGCCCAACGAAGACAGGGATGATCCAGGACATGACACCGAGGTGGTAGTTCCCAAAATCCTGAATGGAGGACAACGAGACACATTTCACACCCACAACATCCCAAAAAACCCAGAGCTGCCTACAAAGAATATTTGGAGAAATCTCAACAAACGACACAGCTCAGTGCTCAGGCTGTGATGGAGTTTCCCATATTCCCACGTGGTGCAACTCTTTCCTGAAAAAGCCAACTGTGGAATTGCTAAAATCCATCAGCAGCCAGCCCTTCCCTCGGGGCCAGCACACAACATTTATCCGACAGCTATCGGAAAGTTCAAGCCCAAATGGAAACTGTGAGGAAACTCAGACAGCAGCTGCTGCCAAGTGCTGAGTCAGGAGCTGGGACACAGCTCTGGGGACATGCAGGGATTTGGCCTTGCAGCTTTTTGTCGCAGGCTGAGCCTGTGCTGCTCCACTGCAGGGCTGCACCAACAAGATGGGATTGATTTCCAGCCTCTGCTGTTCCAGGCCAGGCTGGATGGGGCTTGGAGCAATCTGGGATAGTGGAAGGTGTCTCTGCCCACAGCTGGGGGTGGGATGGGATGGGTTTTAAGGTTCCTTCCCACCTGAAGCATTCCAGGATTCCCTGCAGCACAGGCTGTGGGCTGGAGCAGGGCCTTGGTCCCAACCCAAAGGATGGAGCAGTGTCGCCTGAGGGGCTCAGCTCACCCTGGGCTGGGAGAATCACCCTGAAGCCCTGAACAACCCTGGTCAGGCTCAGTCTGCAAGGTCTGCTCCCTTCTGAAGCCATCCTGGCCACACTGGCATTTTAATTAATACAAGTATTATTTTTCTCTCTTAATTAAAACAGTGAAGACACAGAGAGAGAACAATCCAGTTCAGTGTTGACTGAGTGACCTTTCCCCATAAATATCGAGCTCTGCTAAGTGCTGGGCAGTCACAAGGCCAGCAGCAACCTTCCCCAGCTCAGAATGAGGAGCAGCACTAAGTGCCACCCTCCCTGCTGCCCGGGATAATCCCCTCAGGATCACACTGTTCTCCCCTGCTCCCGTCACAGCTGCTCTTTATCTCCTGCTCGACATCAGAGTTTCTGTAAGCAGCCCTGAGCAGCTTGGAACAAAGCAGGAGATGTGTGCAGTGATTCTGAGGCTGATTTCACCTGCCCTGGGATGAGTCAGGCTGGAGCAGTGAGGATCTTACCACGGCCACAGCCTCGGACGTCAGCATCTGCTCGGTGCTCAGCGTGGTAAAGTAAGCCAAGTTGGTCAGCACATACACCAGGGTGACGACAGGCAGGGAGATGATGATAGCCAGAGGCAGATTTCTAGGAAAAAAACATCCGTTGTCCTGGAGCAGCTCGGAGCAGGGAGCTGCTGAGCCCAGGCACTGCCACCCTCCTGCACTCACTCTGTATTCCAGCTTTCCTGAGTATCCTGCATCCCAGGCACACTCTGCTCCCATGGGAGAGGGGATATCCACATGGGAATGAGCTGCCCCAGGAGTGCTGGAGCCCCATCCCTCAGAAAACGTGTGGGTGCATGGTTAGTGGTGCCCATAGAGGTGGTTCATGGTCTTAAAGGCCTTTTCCAGGCTTAAGGAGTCTGTAATTCCCTGAACAGCCTGGAGGCTGCAGATGGACAGGGAAGGATTATGGTAGAAAGGACTTTTTGCCTGGAGAGGCTCCATGCAGGAGCACAAATCCAAGATCACTGCAGAGGTGATTAATTAAAAACACCCAGTGGCACCAGCATGGGGATTCTCTGTGGGCAAAGGAGCTCCCCTGTGCTGGGGGAATTCCTGTGGGAGGTGGGAATCTCAGGGGTGCAGTTTTAGGCTCTACCTAAACTCAGCTGAATGGGCTGAGGGAACTCAAAGAAAAGGAGTCCAGGCACAGCTGAGCAGGTCTGGGACCAGCCTGCGTTGGTACAGATTTGCCTTTGCCAAGACTTTAACTTCATTTGGGAACAGAAAGTGAAAAAGGAAACCCTGCTTGGTGCCACTCTAATTGGTCCAGCAGAGCTCCAAGCTGCAGGAGCACAGTCAAATACCATGACTGCATCCAGCAGACATGAAAATAATTGCAAAATGCAGCCCCCCTTGTGCTGTTTCTCTGGGAAGGGGCGGATCCAACCCCGTGCTTCCCAGCAGGACCAAAGCACCCCCAGGGTCAGCCAGGACGGGTTCTTGCACAAACACCCCCAAGCCTCTGCCCTCAGCAGCTCCCAGGCACCTTCCCAGGAGCAGAAGGGATTTCTCAGCACTGTCCTGCTCTGCTGAGGGCCCCAAATAACCCCGAGAGGCACGAGCAGAGCAGGAAGCAGCTCTTGCTCAACAGGATGGGAAGAGCACGGGACAAACACACGGAGAGCAGCACAAATGCTCGGTGGGAGTTGAACCAAGGCAGCAATAAAGCCCTGAGTGCTCTTTCCTAGCTCATAACTCACAGAGGTGTCAGGCCAAGGAAGCAGAGATTTCTCACAGCGCCGATAACACGGCACAGGAGAGCTGGGAAAACAACAGCCCTGCTCCTGCAGGGATTGTTGTTCCCTTTCCCTGATTGCAGGGAGGTAGAAGGTCATTAATTCATCCTGTTTTCTCTTTTTCCAGATAAAGATGTTGGCTTCCTCCTCTGTTAAACACCCAAGGAAGAGGCTTCCCCAAAACAGCAGTTTTTCCCTCAGGGAAGTCATCCCAGGACTCACACCTACCTGTAGGGATTTATCATCTCTTCTGTCACAAAATTCAAGTAATTCCTGCAATTTCAAAAGGACAGGGGTTATTTCTGATTAGTCCATGGCATAAATAAAACCCTTCAGTTAAACTCATCTGCACAGAGATTCCAGGAGGGGCACAGGGACTGAGCATGTGGGGAAAATTAGGATGGCTGATGTCCAAAACCAGGTTGGACATGGAGCAGCCTGGGATAGTGGGAGGTGTCCTTGCTCATTGGACTGGATGATCTTGAAGGTCTACTCCAACACAAAGAACTCCATGATTCCATGATCAGGAGCCGTGCAGGAGCTCCAGTTTGGAGCTGGAGTTGGAATTGAGTTCAGTGTGGAAGGAAGAGAGAGGGCTGAGCCTTACCATCCTCCGTAGGCAAAGAGGCCACTGTACAGAGCCAGCACGATGTTCCCAACGCCCACCTTGGTGCCCTCGAAGGATTTCTCAGGGGTCAGGTTTTCCACATCACCTGCAGGACACAAACCCCGCTCAGTGCCACGGGCTCTGCACCCCAAAGGCCTCCAAAGAAACCTGGAGGCAGGAGCTGCTCTTAGGATTAATTATCTTAATTATCACCCTGCTGCTTTTCAGGTTATGCTGAGCACGTTTTCCCTCCCGTTTTCAAGAAATCAATCGAGCTGGGTTCACCCCCAAAGGATGACCCCAAAACCACATCTCCAGCAAGGACTGACTCCTCCAAATTAGCATTAATTATCTTAATCATCACCCTGCTGCTTTTCGGGTTATGCTGAGCATGTTTTCCCTCCCATTTTCCCTCCCGTTTTCAAGAAATCAATCGAGCTGGGTTCACCCCCAAAGGATGACCCCAAAACCACATCTCCAGCAAGGACTGACTCCTCCAAATTAGCATTAATTATCTTAATCATCACCCTGCTGCTTTTCTGGTTATGCCGAGCACGTTTTCCCTCCCGTTTTAACTCCCATTTTCCAGGGATCAATCCAGCAGCATTCAACCCCAAATGATGACCCCAAAACCACATCTCGAGTAACAACTGACTCCTCCAAATTAGCATTATCTTAATTATCACCCTGCTGCTTTTCAGGCTATGCTGAGCACATTTTCCCTCCCGTTTTCCAGGGATCAATCCAGCTGGGTTCACCCCCAAATGACGACCCCAAAACCACATCTCCAGCAAGTTCTGACTCCTCCAAACTTTCTCACGCTGCGACGTGCTGTCACCAAGGTGATGTCCCAGAGACATCCTGGGGACCTTCCTGCTGGAAGATGCTTTGCAAACAGAGATTGTCACGTTGGCCTCTCAACTCGAGGCTGCTGGCCTTCGATAAAGCCCCAGGATTTCCTGCACTTCCACCAGCCACCCAAACCCCCAGAAACCCAGGATTTCCTCCGGTCCCACCAGCCACCTGATAAAGCAGAGGCCTGTGGTAATCCCTTTGATTGAGGGAAGTCAGGTTCTGGGGGTTTGGACATCAGAAGTCACCTTCTTTAGGGCCTAATGATCAAAAGTTCCTGTTGTGGATCTGCTTTTGAATGAAAACGCCCGAAATAGAAGATTTGATTGTGCCTCTGCTCCCAGCTCTCCCCAAGCAGCCCCAGGTTTATTTATTTTGCTTTCAAATGCTCTGCAGTTGTTTTGTTCCCTGTCTTTGATGCAGGGTCTGGCTGTGGGATGGAGATGGCAGAGCCACGCTCCCAGCCCCGGAGCACAGGGAATGTGGTGGGATCCAGAAGGGCATCTCTGCACCCTGGGAGCCCCAGGGGAGCCCATGTGATTCCTCTTAGGGCACAGATCTCTCCTAATCACCCCAGCAGCTGCATCACAAGGCAGTCAGCAGGGGCTGGAGCTTAACCCTTCATCCCTCGGCACAGGGCACCGAGGAGGTGCTGCTGGACAAGCACGGGGATGCTCCAAGAGCAGGAATTTTCTCTCTGGGTGGCCTCTCTTCCTGCCTCACTCTGGAAATTCTCCCTCCCCTGTGCCACTGCTGCAGCAGAGGCTGGGTGACAAACGTGGATGCACCAGCCCTGGAACACCTCCCACTCATCTCCCTGGTGCTGGGAAAAAAGGGATTTTTCCCGGCAGCACCATCGGCCTCCCGGAGCATCTGTCACTCAAGGGGCTGCTCCAGACCTCTGCCAGTGCCATGGAGCTGCCCTCAGTGTGTGGGAGAGCTCCATTTCCTCTTTCCTCCTCCTTCCCTGACCCATCCTCATCCTTTCCTCTGATGGTGTGAGCTGCAGGCCCACGGCAGCAGCTCATCCACAGTCTGGGAATCCATCCAGAGTGGGAAACTCAAGGCTCCTCCTGCTCAGATCCCAATCCCAACTGCTGTTCTCTGCTGGAGTCACCTCTTTCCCAGCAGCTCTTTGCACCACGAAGGTCTTTCCTGCATCTCCCTTGTTGGATGTATTTGATGCCCTGGAGCCTGTGATCCTTGTCAGCAAAATGTACCAATTCTTTTTAAAAACACATCCCAAAACGCACCAATCCCTTCTAAAAACACATCCCAAAACGCACCAATCCCTTCTAAAAACACATCCCAGAATGCACCAATTCTTTCTAAAAACACACCCGAGAGCAACAGGAGAGCTGGGAAATGCAGAGAGTGATAAAAGGCTGAGTTTAACCTCAATTCCTGCCTTGCAGGCTCTGCACAGAATCCCAGTTGTGCCCAGGTGAATCAAAGGGCTGAGCAGGAGGGGTGTGCAGGGGATCACATTCCACTGCATCCCTCGGGCTCAGCTTTCCCCACCTCATTTTCTGCCCTTCCTGAATAATTACCAGCCTGGTTCTTTCCAGGCCTTTTGTTATGGGAATAAGAGACCCTTTTTGTTCACAGTGCCTGTAATTAGCTACTGCAACAGCACATGGATGGACTGGGAGAGCAGGAGGCTCTCCAGGCATTTCAAACACCCCTCAGGATGTCTCTTCTCAAAGGCTCTCCGTGTTCCCACCCCATTCATGGATCTTCACCAGCCACGAGGATGCTCTCCCGTGGGAGCAGCACAAGCATCACTCCATTTCTTGTCCATAGCTCTTCTCAAATCCTCCCTCTGTCTGTCACAGGCAAAACCCTCTCAGCCAACACCTCACTGCCCTTCCCACCTCACATTTGGAGAGTTGGAGCTCCCCCAAACCTCCCAGTGAGTTGTTAAACTTCCCATTTCTGTGCCCCAGGGTAAAATGGATTCAGCAACGTGTCAGGACACAGGTAAGTAACCAGAGGAGTGCCCATATCTCACCATCCTCATAATAATCTCATCTATAATCCTCATATATCTCATCTAAACCTGCTCTCCTTCATTTTAAAACCATTACCCTTCATCCCATCAAAAAAAAATCCCGGAATTATTTAGGTTTGACCCTAATTTGGATCTAATTCGATCCAACCCCACCTTGACAATCCGAGCAGGGTGTGCTGGGGGAGGAGGGAAGTGACTGTGCTGGACCATCTACAAAACCTCCCAGAGGCTCCATCCTTCAAGCCTCGACAATTCCAGCCCCGGGGCTTTTGGAAGTGCAGCCTTTGGATGGAATTGAGGGTTACAAATGTGCAGCTGAGGCTGCCAAGCTCGGCCTCGGGGCCATCCCGAGCCCATCCCGGGCTCTGCCTCTCTCCAGGCCCTGCCCTGCCCGTGCCCGGCACACTGGAGAGCCCGGGCCTGGTTTGAACCGGCTGCTCCACGGCACTCTGCTCTACAATTAACCAAATTAAGGTAACGAGCTGTGACACAAAGCCCATTTGCTGCTCGTCCAGCTGCCAAGACTGCGGTAATTGTGGCGGGTCAGGCGGGGCCCTGCTGCGGGAGGGACCCGTGTGAGGCGCTGCGTGTTCGGGCCCTCCCTTCAAAAATGTTCATTTGCTCCCCAGTCATGTCTGGTCTGGTTTTAATAGCGCAGCAATCTCCTCCCGCACAAAAGCATTGCAGGGTAATTAAATATTTTCAACTTGCCCCAACAGCGAGGAGAGGGAACAGGGCCATGTACGGCCCTCAGCACGGGATGTCTGTACCCAAAACCTCGGAGATGCACGTGGCTGCTGAGCCTTTTCCCGGGAAAAGCAGTGAAAATTCAGGGGACTGAGTCAGGAAAAGAAGAGAGGAGAGTGACCAGGGTTGGGAGAGCATCCCTGGGGACTTGGAGCTCCTGGGAGGTGCAGCTGGGCACCCACAGGAGCTGCTGGCTTCTTCCTTTCTGGCTGCTCCTCTCTGATTGTTCCTCTCTTGGTTTCTCCTCTCTGGCTGTTTCTCCTCCCTGGTTGTTCCTCCCTGGTTTCTCCTCTCTGACGGCTCCTCTGTGGTTGTTTCTCCTCCCTGGTTGTTCCTCTCTGGTTGTTTCTCCTCTCTGGTTGTTTCTCCTCTCTGGCTGCTCCTCTTTGGCTGCTCCTCTCTGGTTTCTCCTCTCTGGTTGTTCCTCCCTGGTTGTTTCTCCTCTCTGGTTGTTCCTCCCTGGTGGTTTCTCCTCCCTGGTGGTTTCTCCTCCCTGGTGGTTTCTCCTCACTGGTGGTTTCTCCTCTCTGGTTGTTCCTCCCTGGTTTCTCCTCCCTGGTTTCTCCTCCCTCTCNGAGGTGCAGCTGGGCACCCACAGGAGCTGCTGGCTTCTTCCTTTCTGGCTGCTCCTCTCTGATTGTTCCTCTCTTGGTTTCTCCTCTCTGGCTGTTTCTCCTCCCTGGTTGTTCCTCCCTGGTTTCTCCTCTCTGACGGCTCCTCTGTGGTTGTTTCTCCTCCCTGGTTGTTCCTCTCTGGTTGTTTCTCCTCTCTGGCTGCTCCTCTTCTCTGGCTGCTCCTCTCTGGTTTCTCCTCTCTGGTTGTTCCTCCCTGGTTGTTTCTCCTCTCTGGTTGTTCCTCTTTGGTGGTTTCTCCTCCCTGGTGGTTTCTCCTCCCTGGTGGTTTCTCCTCTCTGGTGGTTTCTCCTCTCTGGTTGTTCCTCCTCTCTGGTGGTTTCTCCCTGGTTTCTCCTCCCTGGTTTCTCCTCTCTGGTTTCTCCTCCCTCTCCTCTGGGGTCAGCCCAGCTTTGGGCAGCCCTGAGCAGCAGGCCCTGAGCAGCAGAAGTGTTTCTGGGCTGTAACCTTGGTGCAGGGAGGGCATCCAAGGAGCAGCCATGGTTCCCAGGTCACAGCCCCGAGCCCCAGCTGTGGACAGGCTGTGTCCCCTCCCCTGTTCCATGGCAAAGCTCCTCTGCTCGCTGGGCTGGGGAGCTCTGCCAGAAACATTTGTGACATTTTTCTCCTCAGGGTGACCCCAAGGCTCCTGGGCTCACCCCTCACGACTCCAGCTTCACAATTCCATTTCCAGGACACTACTCAGGCCACACAATGGTGCTGTCAACCTTTCCCACCTCCTCTGCATCCTGCTGAGCCACCAAAAAACCTCCCAAGCAAACACCTCCTGATTTTCACATCCTCTGTGCTGGCAGAACATTTGCTGGTGGGAAATAAGGCAGCAGAGCCAGAGGCAGTGTTGGGAGCTCTGGAGTGAGGCCTCTCCAGGAGCCTCTCCAGTCACTGCAGGGCACTTGGATGGGCAAAAAGGGTCCCTTTGATCCTTGGAACAACGTGGAAAAGGCAATTCCTAAATGCCCCATCCAAGCAGAGGAACAGCAAGGTGCAGGCCCTCAACAAAGCACCCAGGGGGTTTGCAGCCACTTCCAGAAGTTTGTTTTGCCTTTTCAAGTCTGCACAAGAGGTTCAGTCCACATCCAACTGTGATGGATCTGAATGAGCCCCTGGAGAGGCTAATGGAGGCACCCAGCTGGATGAGCAGGAATGTCTGGGGAGGGGAGATGCTCCTGCCTGTCCCTCCAGCACCACAGGCACCACTCAGCCCAGCAGTGGGAAAGGAGTGCCAGGAGAAATCCATGTGTACACAGAGCCATGGAGACAACAACTGCCTGGATCCACCTCTGGCACAATGAATGCTCCTGCTGCCACCAGAGACTGGAGGCACACACAGAGGCAAAGGGACAAATACCAAAGCATTAACTGCTCTCCATCAAACCCATCTGCATTGCTTTGATAGCTACATTATCAAGAACGAGCAGCTCCTGGGACAGCTGCCTTAAAACCCACCCAGGGCGAGCAGGATCCCCTCTGCCTCCTCACCCTGAACCAGCTCAGCACCTGGAATTTCACCCAGGACCCCAAAATGAACATGCTACAATCCAAACTCCTTGGCTAAACCAGCTTTGGGGAAGTTCAGGCACATTCCCAGCCTGAGGAGTTAAAGCAGCACTGAGCCTCCATCCCCACTGTCCAAAAAACAACAGCTCCCACATCCTTAAAACTGGTACTAAACAAACAACAGCTCCCACGTCCTTAAAACTGGTACTAAACAAACACCAGCACCCACCTTCCTTAGAACTGGTACTGAACAAAAACCAGCACCCACCTTCCTTAGAACTGGTACTGAACAAAAACCAGCACCCACCTTCCTTAAAACTGGTGTTAAACAAACAACAGTTCCCATGTCCTTGAAACTGGTATTAAACAAACAGCTCCCACCATCCTTAAAACTGGTGTTAAACAAACAACAGCTCTAATGTCCTTAAAACTGGTACTAAACAAACAACAGCTCCCAGCAGCCTTAGAGGCCAAGGCTCCAGGTCAGAGTTATCAAAACAGGCAGTGCAGATCACTGCCCCACAGCTTCTGTATTTTGGGCTGGTGTTTTTTCAGTTTGGTTCTTTGCTGTTCTTTGGTTTGGGGAGGTTTTGTTGTTATTTTATTTATTTTTGGCCAGCAGCTCCGCACTTGTCCAAAGCAAAAGCGCAAGCAGGCCCAACTCTGCCCTTGAATCTGCAATTGCCAAAATTTTCTGGGCAGAAAGGGCAAGGAAAGAATTGTGTGAGCAGAACTGAGCTTTGGTCCTGCAGGGCAGGGCAGGGCAGGGCAGGGCAGGGCAGGCACTGCTCCTCCATCCCCTCGGGCTGGAGAATTCCAGGATTAGGGAGCGAGGCCCATAAAACACAATTGTGTGGGATCAGCCCTGTTTGACACCTGGTTAATCTGCTGCTGGGAGCTGGAAGGGCAGCGTGTGGCAGCTGTCCTGTCCCTGCTGCCACACTCCAGCACGGGAGGATGAGGAAGGAGCCTCCCTGCCAAGCTCCCTGCTGGAAAAGCTCTCCCGCTGGTGGCATTTGGGATTGCTGTCCCTGCAATCCTTCGGGAACACTCCGGGAGGGATGTTCCCTATTCCCTGTTCCCTGTTCCCTATTCCCTCTCCACTGGGTTTGGCTCCAGGTGCCAGGGAGGATCCTTGGGGGTAGCCTGGCGTGGGCTGCCTGGGGAACATCTCCCTGCTCTGGGCTCGACTCCTCTCCCAGCTCCATGTGCCAGGCTGTGCCAGGGGCCTTGGCTGACCATGGAATCCTGGAATGGTTTGGGTGGGAAGGGACCTCAAAATTCATCCCATTCCCAGCCCTCTGCCATGGGCAGGGACACCTTCCACCACCCCAGGGTGCTCCAAGCCCTGTCCAGCCTGGCCTGGAACACTCCCAGGGACAGCTCTGTCCAGGGCACAATCCCAGGGCACAATCCCAGCCAGCTCTGCCACCCCCACCCCGATATTGTTTGTGTAAAGCTGTTTAAAGGTGATGTTGTGGCTGGAAATTCTGAACTCTGCTGGGAGGCTTCTGAAAGTACCAGAAGGGAGATTCAGACCTTCAGTGAGCAGAGTTTGGCTCTTAAAAATGCCATTTTTAGTACTCCAGGTGCGAGACAACGTCTGGCACTGTGGGGTTGGGACATCTGGGTGCTGCTTTCATTTATCAGATCCCTTTTGCTAGAAAATGCCCCTTTGGCCTCTGGCTTTCTCCATGGGGGTTGTTTTGGTCAGAGGCCACATTTTTTTCCCTGCCTTTTTTTCTTTGGTGAAGAATCCCATGATTGAAAAAGAGGGAGGAAAAGCTGATTCCATCTTCCTTTCCTCCCAGGCTTGGAGGCAACCTGAAGGTGTCCCTGCCCATGGTAGGGGGTGGGACTGGATGGGCTTTAAGGTCCCTTCCCACCCAAATAATTCCATAAATCCATGAAAAAAAAAAAAAAGCCTAAATTAAAGCCAAACCTGCTCAGTCTAAGCTCTGCTCTGGAGTTAAACCTGCCTGCTCTGTCCTTAAGTGACCCCGTGGTGCTCTGGCAGAGGCAGCTCTGCATCCCTGACAGCCCGAAGGAGTCAGGGAGAGAAGTGCTGCTGCCACCAAACAGCTGCTGGAGGCACCACAGACCAGGAATTTCACATCAGGAATCAGCCAGGGAAAGGGAAAGGGACGATATATAAAGAGGCAATAAATCCAATAAAAGCAATTCAATAAAATCAGTGTTAAATTCTATTTCTCTCAGTCCCAAAGGGCCAATTCCAGGTTTTTAAGCAGAGCTGATGATGAGGGATCACAGCAAGGGCTGGAGCTGCATCCCTGCTGCACAAGGACAGAGAAACACTCCAGAAACCCCAAGGCATCATTCACAGGAAAAAACAGATGTAAAACACGTCTGTGATATGGTTTTTTCCTAATTCTCTGACATCAAAAACCTTTCCTGAACTTCCTCACCTATAAAAAGCATGAGGGTGTTCTTAAAACCTGAATTTTTTGAGCATTTCACACCTCAGTCAGTTTTTAAAGGAAGGTTTAAGGTGCAGGTATGGAGAGGAATCACCACAGACCTCTGTGTCACATCCAGGGCAGAAGCACCCCTCAAACCTGCTGTCCAAACCTCCTCCATGATCCAGTCCCAGATATCCCAGGAATATGACCAAAAAATACCCAGGTGGACAGAAAGCAAATTGAGAGAGCTGGTAAAATAAGAGAACCAAAATAAACCTTGTTTTTATAATACTGGAGTGAAAAAGCACTGATCCTCTCTATGTTTTAAGTTATTTCTATTATTCAAGTAAGTTATTTCTGTTTATTTACATTTAATTAATTTATTTCTATTATTTCCAGGCTGTAATCTGGAGGCCAAACACAAAGTTTTCCACACCAATACCTAAATCCAGGACTTTCCAAACCACACATCTCCAGCCATACAAAGGCTTTTTAAAGTTTCATTTTTGCATTAATAAAATAATTTCACCCCAAGCGGCTCAGAGTCAGGAAACCAAATTCCAGCCTCCTCCTTTGGAAAGGGCAGGGAAGGAGTGATGGGAAGCAGCTGCTGACAGGGAAATGCTCTTTCCTGTGGGGCAAAATTGCCACAGAGTCCTTTGTCCTTGAGAGATTCCTGCTCTTCTGCAAATCAGGAAAAGAGCCAAGGAAAGGAGAAAAAGAAGAAAAAGCCAAGAGCTGAAGGTTGGAGGTCAACACAGAGAGGTTTTTGTGAAGGCACAGAAATTTCCAGATTACAGCAAAAAAAATGTGGTGTCGCTCCTGTGGTGTGGTTATGGATACTGGGAACACAAAGAGCAGTGGGACAGGAACCAGTAAAACCAGTTCATTGTCCAGAACATGCTGGGAATACACAGCCCCATCCCCCCTGGAACAGCAGCCCCAGACAAAGCAGCTGGGGGCAGATTTCATCCCCAAAGCAGCTGCCAGATCCACCCAGCTCCGGTGGGAAGAGTCCACTTTGTCCAAAAAAAAACAGGACACAAGGGAGTGGAAATGGAGCTCTGTGTGGGACAGAGAAGTGTCTTCCCATTGTCACTGCAAATGGAAATTGTTGTGCTTTCCTTGATTAAAAATAACATGAATAAACCACACAATTTCTGGCTGTATCCCTGCTAAAAGCATGGAGTCACCTGGAATGACTGAAAGGAAAATGGAGCAAGGTGCAAGCTGCAGGTGGGAGGTGAGGAAGGGCCAGGAAAGGAGCTCAGCAGAGAGCCTGAAACTTCCCTAAAGCTGAAAGAAATCCATGCTGGAGGCCAGGCAGAATCCCAGCTGTGGCACAGGGACTGAGCCAAGCAGGAATGTGTCACCCCAGGGATGATAAACCAGGATCTGCTCTGATCCCAAGGATCCCACTCTGATCAGCCAGGGAGAGAACTTTGCCTGCAGGTGTTACTGTCCAGGAACTGCTTTTGATCTCCCTGCCAGGTGCTTCAGCAGGAAAATCAATCCCATGGAATTCCCTGCCCTGCAAGGTGTGCACAAACACCTGGAATTCCAACAAACTTCAAAGGAAGTAAAACAACTCCTGGGACACAGGAGGGGAGATTTTTATTGCACACAGGGCAGAAATCCCTTCTGGGTTACAGAGAGGAGTCAAGGGAAATATTATGGATTTCCAGCTGAAGAAGAAGGGCAGAAAGTGCCTCAGCCTCCTCCAAAAAGGCCAAAAGAACAGCACATGGAGATGCAAACTGAGATTGTATCTGCAAACAAAGCCCTGTTGTAAAGATCTTCGTGGTAAAATGTTAACCACCTAAAAGAGATTTCCAGTGACTTATCCTTCTCCTCCTGGGAGAGAATGGAAAGGTTCAGCAGAGCAGGCTACGGAGCTGGGCAGAGGGAGGAGGTGTATTTTGTGATAAGCCTCAAACAATGTCCCTGTTGAGTGTCTGCACTGAGCTGGAAGAAAATAAAACCTCTGACAAAGCAAGAAATTCTGCAAAGGCAGCACTGGCTCCCAGAGCTGGAACAGGAATCAGAGAGCCACAAGCACACATGGACACACCCCCTGTGCAGGGACAGGATTCCCTGGAGATTTTATCCCCTTTTTAGCAAAAAATAAGGACTGGACTGTTCCCCAAGAAATGTTTATTCCCACAAAACTTGCGCAAAAAAGCCACACTTTGGTTTAACTGTGAGTTAATCAGGTTTGGAACAAACTCAAGTGGGTTTGGAACAAACCATCTCCCTGCTTTGAGAGGATTTTACAAAGCAAACCAGCAGAACCACCAGAAAATTTGCTTTATCTTCCCATTTTTATCTCCTTTTCCAGGTGCCAGTGCCAGCTGGGAGCTCCAATCTGTCTGCTCCTCTGGGCTCTGCAGCCCTGCCTGACCCAGGTGTCCCTGGGTGACCCAGAGCTGGCCTGAGCCACTCCTCACCTGGACCAGGATGAAGGGAAATGTGCAGGGGGAGTTTGTGGAAGGATTAAGGTGCCTGGGAGGGGTTTGCACACGCAGATGATTCTCTGTGAGCAAAAGACCACACAGAACAAAGAGATTTCCCAGTGCAGCAGTGCCAACACTTTCACCCCCTGCAACCCCAAAGGGACAAGCCACAGCCTCTGTGTAAGTGGGGAAGACTTTAAGTGGTTTCAGTGGCACGAAATGAAGCCTGGCAGTGATATAAAATATAAAACCCCACCAAAAAAATGCAAAACCTCAGCACAGCCAGCAGCATCCCCTGAGGGAACAGAGGAGGTTTGCAAAGCTCTGCAACACCAGGGCTTGGACTCCTGGGCTTTGTCCCTCACCCTGCTCCACCTGCACGGCCCCAAAGGAGAAAAGGAGCAGCACTCACCCTTTGCCAGCTGCACGAAGCCCAGGATGATGATGAGAGCCAGAGCCAGCAGCTTGGCCGCAGCAAAGGCGTCCTGCACACGAGTGGCAGCCTTGACACTGTAGCAGTTCACAGCCGTGAGCAGCACTGAGGGGACACACAGGACAATGTCAGCACCCAGGGACACACTCCAGATGCCCCAAAAACCACCAGGAGTCTCTAGATGGGATATATGGAAGGAATTCCTCCCTGGCACAGGGTGGCTGCCCCATCCCTGGCAGTGTCCAAAGGCAGGTTGGAGCACCCTGGGATAGTGGAAGGTGTCCCTGCCCATGGCAGAGGATGGAATGAGATGATCTCCAAGGTCTCTTCCAACCCAAACCATTCCATGGTTCCTTTTTGCTAAAAGGACCAACCAGAGCCTCTTCCCAGGAGAGAAACTCGTTGAAAGCTCTGCAGCCTCACACTTCTCAGCCTTTATTTTGGCAGTAAGTGGTGGGAATGGTGCCTGTGGTTCTCAGGACATGGAAAGGCACTGCTGATAAATACCAGGCCTGACTGCAGCCCCTGGCACCAGTGGCCACAGTCCTGTCCCATCGATCCCATTTAGTGTGGAAACACTTCAGGGATGTCAGGCTGAGCCTCCAGGAATGATCCATGGTGATTTTATAACAGCACTCCAAAGGCTCTTGGAATGACCCTGCTGAAGGAAAGAAGCTGGCCCTGCCCTGACCCCAGGCTGGACACAAACAACACCCACAGGTCACCGGGACAAGGTGGGCAGAGGAGCTGGAGCTGTGGAAAGCCCCATCCCCTGCTCGGCCAGCAGTGCCAGGGACAGCTGTGGGGCTGTGCCAGGGCTCCCTGGCACAGAAGGATTTCCCAGCATGGATTGGTTTGCTGAGAAGCTCCCACTGCCCACAGGTTGCCCTGTGGCTAACGCAGCTACTGGGGTTTATTTCCAACCTTTCTTTGCCATCTCCCTCCCCCATTCTCCTCTGTATCCTGCTCCTGCCACTGTGACATTGCTGCCAGGCAGGGCACAGCCTGAACCAGGCCTTGTCCTGCTCCTGGCCGAGCCTCACCTGCTGCAGAGCAAATAATGGCCAAGCTCTGCCATCAAGCTCTGCTGCCCTCACCAATCATTGACTATTTTGGTGCCCTGCTCCCCCTGCCAGAGCCTGCTCCCTGATATGGACACAGGCAGATATCACACTGAGGGTGACAGTGCCCACGGGCTGGATGCCCTCTCTCCAGCTGTCCCCTGGCCAGCCCCAGCCCTGAGTGCTCACCAGCAGCTCAGGGAGGAGCAGATCCCAAATCTCCTCCTGGAGCTGGAGGCTTTTCCCTGCAGGATCCTTTTTCCACTGGCCTCTGCCCTCATGCAAAGGCTCTCTCGACCAGAGCCCAACAGCTGCTCCCCAAAACATCCCAATGCCACTCTCCTGAGGGTGTGAGCTGGGTCTGCACATCCAGCCGAGAGCCCAGAGCATCTGATCCCAGAATCACACAGGAGTCTGGGGTGGCAGGACCTGAAAGATCCAGTGCCACCCCTGCCATGGGCAGGGACACCTTCCACTACACCAGGGTGCTCCAGGTCCCATCCAAGCTGGCCTTGGGCACTGCCAGGGATCCAGGGGCAGCCTGTGCCAGTGTCTCAGAATCCAATGGCATTCAGGATCCAGGGGCAGCCTGTGCCAGCATCCCAGGATCCAATGGCTTTCAGGATCCAGGGGCAGCCTGTGCCAGCATCCCAGGATCCAATGGCTTTCAGGATCCAGGGGCAGCCTGTGCCAGCATCCCAGGATCTGATAGCTTTCAGGATCCAGGGGCAGCCTGTGCCAGCCTCCCAGGATCCAGTGGCTTTCAGGATCACTGGCTCCTTCCCCAGCCCTCCCATCTGCAGGATCTGCTGCCATTTCAACACAAGAGCATTTAAAATGTGGAGAAGTGAGTGTCAGGAAGGAAGGCACACGATGCAATCCACCCTACAGGAGTGACAGCCACGAGTAAACAAGGATTGGAGATGGATTTTGTATTGTGCCCTTGGAGTCCTTTTGGGAGTGTGGCTGAGACTGAAATGACCCCGAGCTGTTTTTGGGGAAGCAGAGCCGTGCTGGGGTCACAGGACAGCACGAGCTGGGCTCTGGCCAGCAGCAGGGGTGAGTGATGGTGGTGACAGATGTGCCACACCACTGTCCCCGTGCCAGGGCCCTTGTGACAGGACAGGGACAGTCACACCATGGCCAGGCCTGAGGGCTCTCAGCCCCTGGAGCAGCCTGTGGGGTCACAGCTCTGTCACCACACAGCGACACTGGGACAGGGCAAGGGACACAGACAGCAGGGAGGAGGAAACACAGCTTAACCAAGTGACCTTAGTGCCACAGGGGACAAGGAACCACAGAGGTGCCACCCAGCAAAACTCCCAACTCACCCACTGAAGGCACCTCCAGCGAATCCTCACGGGCAGGAGCTTAGAGCCAGGATTCCCTTTGACCAACGATTGTGCTAAAAATAAACCTGCCCTTGTTTACAGAGGGATATTTAAAGGATGAGCTCAGCCCTCGTGGTGAGGACAGCCCTGAGAGGTGTGACAGTGACATTCCCTTACCCCATTTAGGCATTCTGTGTCTGTGACAACAACTGCTTCACCCCCACTTCAACACTGGTTTTTAGGGGCTGTGTGCTGTGTTCTGGTTCTGTGTGCAGTCCCATGAAGGGGCTAAAATAAATAAAAGGCAAAATTTTCCTACACAGCCCAAGTGTCCGTGTTCAGCCTCAAAACCCCATCAGTGCCAGATAAACATGCTCCCTAAAAACGAGAAAACACTTTGGGATCAGAGAGTAATCAAGGTTGGAAGTTTCTGCTGTGGTCATCAGTCAGAGCCCTCACAGTCACACTCCCTCTGCTTTGCTTTTCCCACTTTACAATAATATTTGTCTTTCCTAAAGGAGCACGGTGCAATTACTCCCCTTCAACACTTCCAACACAGGAACAGCCAAACCCCTCCAGTCTCACCCATCAGGCAGAATCCTACAGACAGCAAACATGAGAGCCTTTCCCATAAAACTCCAGGATAAATTCCAGTGGCTGCTGAGCTTCTCAGGAGGCTGGGATTTCTGAAAGCAGCCAGTTTGATTGCTTTGATCCCAGATGCTGCCCTGCCACGCAGGGGCTGTGGGATCCTCCTGGCAGCTCTCCCTCACCTCAGCTGAACCGCTCCAGGAAAAACACAGCAAAGCTGCCCAGCTCCACCATAAATCAGGGCAGTGATACAGAGATCAGGCTGTGCTGCCCTAATTCCTGCAGTGTTTTCCTAAGGCTCCAGCCCCTGTCAGACAGCAGCCAGGCAGAGCTTCAGAGTGACCCATCAGGAATCATTCTAGGAACAAGGATTTCAGCATGACCTGACGTGCCAGCAGCCCCTCTGCAAAGCTTTGCATAATTGGGATAATAAGTGTTAGAAAGCTGAAGGGATGGCAGATGGACAGGAGGGGACTTTTCATAGAATCCCACACTGGTTTGGGTAGGAAGGAACATTAAAGCTCATCTTGTTCCAATCTATGGGCAGGAACACCTTTCTCTATCCCAGGCTGCTCCAAGTGCATTCCAGCCTGGCCTTGGGCACTGCCAGGGATCCAGGGGCAGCCACAGCTGCTCTGGGCACTCTGTGCCAGGGCCTGCCCACCCTCACCATAACAAATGTTTCCCTTACATCTCATCTAGCTCGAGTTATTTATTACTCATGACTCTGGCAGGAGAGCTCCTGGTTTTTGCTCTCCAGGTGCTGTTCATCCCTTCACCCCCTCCAGGACTGCTCCAGCCCAGCCTCATTCCAAGATAACTCAAGCCACAAGGGAAGCCAGAGGCTTTCAGAGGGAAATTTGGCTTTCTGAAGACAGCCAGGCTTTGATATTTCCTCTGTCCTGCAGTCCCTGCTGGCTTCAGGCATCCCACTGAACCTGCTCCACTGGCACTCACCTGCACAGCCAGGGAATTCCCCATTCCACACAGGAACAAGGACAAATATCAAATCCAGGACTTTACCCCCCCAGTTCTCATTTCAGGGCTTTGAAGTTGCCTCCCAAGCTCCCTCCCAGACACAATTCCTAGATGAGAACAGGAATAAATGGCTGGGAAGCAGCCAGAGAAAATGGCTCAATCCCACCTAGAATACATCCACAAAAATGCTGGAACAGCTCCTGGGGGATGGGGGAAAAATGGGAGGGGGGAAAGGTGGGATGGGAGAAAAATGGGATGAGGGAAAGGTGAGATGAGGGAAAAATTGGATGAGGGAAAGGTGGGATGAGGGAAAAGGTGGGATTGGGGAAAAGGTGGGATGGGGGAAAATGAGATGAGGGAAAGGTGGGATGGGGGAAAAATGGTATGAGGGAAAGGGAGGATGGGGGAGAGCTGAGGCTCTGCCCAGAGCAAACAGTGGGAACAGAGCCGGACACAGGAGAACCTGGACCTGCCACTTCTGATGCAACAGCCTTGGCAAGGTTCCTGTAAAACAGGCAGGGCTGCAGCTTTCCCGGGATAACCGAGTGCAGATGGAGTAAAGATCCATCCCAGCCCCAGTGGAACTGGCTGGAGGGAACAGGAGCTTGCTCAGCCTGCCATCCTCAGCAGCTTTTGCAGGTGAAATGTTCCTGGAAGGAGCACAGGAATTCCTGAGGTACATCTGTGCTGCCTGGGGTCACACACACTTGTCCCTTCTGTCCTTAATTTCACCTCCTGTAGGATTCCCTGGGCCTGACCTGTGGGGCTGCCTGTGTAATTCCATGTACACCTCTGGAACATGGAGCAATGTGTGCAAGGAGCTGCCTTTACAGGACTGAACTCATTAATTTGCTCTGAATTCCCCCAGGGTTCCTGTCTGTGGCATTACAGGACCCAGTGAAAGCACACAGCAGGTTGGGAAGTTGTGGAAAGTGAAGGGAAAATGAAGGGAAATCCCCTCCATCGGCTTCCCTGCCAGGAAAACAGGAATATGAACTGTTCTGCCATGCATGACTGTGCCTGTAACTCACATTTCCAAAGAGCCTGGCCCTTGCCACGGGGAGATGCTGCTCCCATTTACCACCTGCTGCTGGCTGATGTGGATTTTCCCTCACAATTACTCCCAGAATCCAGCTCCTCTCCCTTCCCCATCCCACAGCTCCTTTCCCTCCCCACCACACCAGCAGTTTTCTCTCCTACCAACCATGCTGAAAAAAGGCTTCAGGCAGAGACAGGATGAGCTGAGCCTGTGGGACCAGGGAACAAATCCCAGGGATGGCAGAGCACATGGAACAGGCACAGAACACTCCACAGCCTTTAGGGAACTGCTGCCTGAGCCCACCAGAGCTTGGAAAACAGAGTTAATCCACACAGCACAAAGAAAAAATTCAGTTATACTGACTAGAGTGGATTAAACCCATGGGAAAATCAATTCACCAAGGCAAAAACGCCACACCAATTTTATGTTCTGGTGGCTGGGATGCCACAGTGGCTCCCAAAAGTCTCAGGTTGTTTCCAACAGCACAGTCCAACATGAGACAGGCAAGGTCAACAGGCAGAAAACGGATCAGGAATTTCAACTTGACAGGTATTGATTGAAGACTTCTGTGCCCTGCAAGGTGGGGAAGGGAAAAAGCAGAGGGAAAAACTTTGCAGATATTTCTGCAAGGACAAATCCCTGGAGAAACTTAACACCCAAGGCAAGCAGTCCAGGAAAGGGAGAGGCCTGGGGGCACACGAGGCTGTTGGGAAGCACTTGGCCTGGAGCAAATGTGTCTATATTAAAATCTACTTATAATAATCAACATACCTGGCAACGCTTCCCAATTCCCTTTTTATTCCTCTTCCCAAAAGAGCAATCAGGGAATGGTGCAACAACAAAGGAGAAGGCAAAGGCTGCCCTACCAAGGAGTTTAAAATAAGGAATCATCTCCAAATCTACCCAAGACCAGGAGCTCTGGGTGTCCCAACAGCCAGCCCCAGGCACCCTGAACAGGTCATATCTGTCCCCTATCCCTATTATGGGATGTGGTACCAACATCCCATAATGCCAGTGGGACACTGTGACACAGGGAAATGACAAAGAATTGCTCAGTGTTGGCAGAGGTGGCTCCTACCCAGAGGCAGGAGTTGCTGTTTTGTCCCCTTAGGAAGGAGGTTGTGATTTGCTGCCAAGGTTTCCAGAGGACATGACACAGCAATTCCACAAACAGGGATTTTACCACAGGAAGACAAACAAAATATAGAGAGAAAAGATATGGAAAAGCTCATTCTCCCTATTTCTTCCATCCCAAGCTAAACATCTCCTCCACGCTCATCCTACCAACAGTGAGCAGCACATGCTGGTATTTTATGTGCACAGAATTCAGCTCTGCACCCTGGCTGGAAAAAGCACCTTTCCCACCCCTTGGATTGGACCTCCTGATCACCTCTGACCCCAGGACTGTGAGACTCTTGGAATACTTGAATGAGGCTGACCCTGAAGGGGTTCTCCACCAAAACCTTCCCAATTTGTTCCATGCCGGAGGAGAAAGGCTCTGAATGATCTCGGTGGTAACACAAATCATCCCAACACAAAACCATCTAATGGGATAATTGTTGTGAGAGCCAGGAGAGGGCTGCTGGGACTGCAGTGGATGCTCACTGGGTGTTTTCAAGAGCCCTCCAAGCCCTCATCGATTTCTGGAGAGTCCTGCGAGTGTCAGAGCCTGTTTTCATTAATGCTGCTCTAATCAAACACGGATTAAAAATGCAACCTCAGCCTCGCAGCCTTTGCCATCCAGCAGGGATTCCACAGACCCCTTCCCTCCACTCCACTCCACTGAGGGCAATTTGCTGATGGAGCTTTAGTCCCTTAATCCACATTTCTGGAGGAGGAAAATTTAATCTTCCAAGCTTCACACCCAGCTTGTCCTGGCTGGTGGATTAAATGCTGCAGAGTGAGCCCACTGCAGGCAGACAGGCCCTGGGTGTGTTTTGGGTTTGCTTTTCACCTAAAGAGGGGAGAACTCAGCTCCTCTGCCCTGCACACACCTGGACAAAGAGCTGAGCTTGGCAGGCTGGAAGCAAAACCTTCCTGTCAAATAAAGAGATTCCTGCTTCCCATGGAATCTGTGACTTCTGGGTGGATATTCCCTTCTGGACAGCTTGGCAGCTACCCTGGGTTGGATTCCTTCTCCGCCCCTCACTCCCAGGCTCCTCTCAGGAGTGTCAGGCACTTCCCCAGGACTCAGACCTGACCCAGCTCTGCCCTGGCTGCTGCTCATTCCTTCACTCTCTGGCTGCTCCAAACAAAAGAGACAAATGAGGAATTCATCAGCGTTCCCCTGGAATTCCACACCAGCAGGAGGAGCGCCCAACAGCAGAGTTCAGAAACAGTGAAGGAAGATTAAATTAATTTTGAGGAAGATTAAAATTCCCTGGCTTTGGAAGCAGCAGATATTGCTGTGCTGGGGTGATTAGTGCCAGATTTGCATATCTAATTAACAAGTGAGACAAGAATTCAGAAGCAAGCTGTCAAACTGCTGACTTGACACTCAAGAGGAAGAATAAAATTATATACAAGAGAATATCCTGAGCTGGAAGGGAGCCACAAGGATCATGGAGCCCGATCCCAGTTTTCCACAGTGATCTTCCTGTGAGGAAAGGAGGGAATTGTAGAAGCAGCTGTGGTGGCACTCAGGGTGTGAGGATGTGTGGGATGAGCAGCTCAGGCACTTGTGGAACACCAAAAACCAGCTCAGGGCTGGAAGCAGCTTCATCCCTGATCCACAGGGAATTCATTTACTGTGCCACAGCCCCAACACCTGGGAAGGTGCCTCTGTGCAAGCAGGAAATCTGCAAATTAACAGGGGGAAATGAGGAATAACTGATTAATAGATCATTTTAACCCTTTCCATCCCTGAGCCCTCTCTGGAACACACAGGGTGTATTGGTGATTTTTAATGATTTTTGTTAGGGTTCATCAGTTTGAGTTGAAGAAATGGTCACATCCTGGCAGCAGGATGGGCAAGAAAACCTGAGCCCCTCGCACCTGAGACAGAGCACAGGATCCATGGTTTGATTCTTTGCCATGTACTGACATTGTCATACAGATCATCAAATATGCAAATTCAGGACCTAATAACTGCCCCTGCCCCCACTACAGAAGGGGTAAAACTGGTTTAGACGACAACAGATGTGAGAGAAATTCAAATTATTGCTGGGTTTTCACACAAATGCACAAACTCTTTCCTGAACTCTCAGTTTTTGTGTTCCAAACACTTGGATGGATTTTGTGGTTGCTGTCCCTTGGCATTTGCTGCTCTGATTTATCAAACTATCGACCATCCAATCTCCCAGGTAAAAATGTGCTCCAGTTTCTGAAGCACTCAAGTAACCTGCAGGCTGGAAAGCCTTCAGCCAACTATTTGGGGAACATAAAAGGAGCCAGGCTAAGGATGAGCAGGCTGACCCATCCTGCTCCAGGAACACTTCCCCGTGGTGCATTCCCATCCTTTATTTGGCAACCACCACAGGCACTCCCCGTGCCCACAAAATAAGCCCTGCATACCAACTGTGTGTAGATTACAATCTCCACAGCAGAAAATGCTTGTTTGGAGTTAAATCCTCCTTACCACCCACCTTGTTTTCCTCAGCACCTTTCAGGGCAACTAAATTCCCTCCTCCAAGCATTTTTTTTTCCCTTTCGCTCAAGCCTGTGATTTAGATTCCCTTAATGCATTAAATCCATCCCTGAAGTTCAGGGTGGCAAATCCCGACCAACACATGATTTATTCAACTGTTCACCAGCAGCAAAAGTGGAAACAAATAACTTTTGTTATTCCTCCTCTTGCTACAAACCGTGCAGCCAAGTGCATTTGGTGTGGAGATACAAACTTTGCAGGGAATAGAGCTGGGACTGTTCTGCAAGGCTGGGTTTTGGCTACTGTATTCCAGCCCCAGGTCCCAAATTCCTCTGCTGCTTCCCAAGCTGTTCTGAGGTAACTCATTCATGTATGTGCTACAGCCTGTGCACAAATAGGTCATTTTTTCTACTCTAGAGCTTTTGAAAGGAATAAAAAGTCTCTCCCTGGGCAGCTGGTGTTTGAACAAAGCTGTTTGTTAGTCCTCACAAGTGTTGGGTGACTCCCTGAGCCCTTGGAGCAGATTTCCTTCATTTAGTGTTCCTGGGCCACAGCGTGGTTTTGGCAGTGGGGAGATGAAAAGCTGATTCCAAAAAAATCCAAGTTCCAGAAATCAAAGTTCCCGAAAGTTGCCTTGCTGAAGGCGCTGCAGGACCAACAAACCTCTTGAAGCAAAGGAGACAACCCCAAATTTAACCCAAAGCATAAACAAAGCAAGAGCCAGCGGTGCAGGGGGGAGCAGAGTTTAAAGGAGAAACACATGGGAATGATGCAGATCTGGAGAACTCCAAACTCTTGCCTTGGCATTTCGGGATAAAGGTTCAAGAACAAATTCTGCCGCAGGGAAACTCCTAATTGCTACCAAAGGAAGGCTGGAGAGGTTTCTTGGAGAAGGATAAAGAGGAATGAGCTCGCTGGAATCCTGGCTTCAAGGAGTTTCATGCTGCAAATGCCCCATCAGTGAACAGATCCCAACACGGGTGGGTTTGTTTAACCCTGCACTGGGTTTTGATCAATAAAATGGGAACAGAGACCAGTTTTGGGAATAATCCTGGAGATGAAAAGTCACTTACGGTTAGGAATGTGTCCTCAAAGGCTTTGCCAGCTCCAATCCATGCTTGCACTGCAAAACTTTGCCATAAGGCAGCAAGAAAACTCTAAATTATGCCCCAATTCCTCGGTTTTTCAGCAAGGAACATGAATGCCACGTGCATCCATGCCCCTCTCCTGTGTGCCCCTGAGGAAACCACAGTGCATAGTGGCAGCAAAGCTCGAAAATCAAATTTCCAAAAGGCAAGACACCCATCAGCAGGACTGCTCCCTGCCCACACGACAGCTCTCTTGGTTAAATGACTAACTCTCCCTAATAAACACCCTCCACACTGCAAAAAACTAGGCATGTGCCTGCCTAGGTGCCTTTATATTCCTAAAAATTCAGCTGGGGACTGAGAAGTTTCAATGCTGCCTGAAGAAAGCAGAGCTCACTGCCCTGCCTGTTAGCAACCCTACAAGTAGCCATATAATTTACCCCGCAAAGCTCGGGTCGGGTTGGCTATGAGACATTTCCAGACAATATATCTTCCCATAACGACCATGTGCTGCAGCTTTGGGATGCCTGAGATCCTCAGAGGGGGAAGGAATCTCACACAATCCCCTGGGAAAGGGCAGCAGGAATGAGCAGCCTCCTCTTCATCACCCCAAATGCAGAAATACAGAGATCAACTGGCTGTGGTTTTGTACAGTGAATAAATGCTTTATAAATCCCTCACAAAATGATATCCTCGCCCAACAAACATCTTTATAAAGGCATTACATTCCAGTGGAGCAAAATGGGAAATGAGGAGGGAAAAAGCAGGACATGGTCTTGTATTTAAAGGATTGGGAATTTACGGGATTGGGGATTTGGATGGGGTGACTTTGCAGTCACCAGAGGAACGGCAAATAGGATTTGAGTGACAAAACTGCAAACCCCAAAATACCAGAGAGGTGATAAAAAGTGCACCAGGAGAGAGATCCGTGTGCCCTGGCAGGGCTCTGTGTGCCCAGGCTGGCACCACTGGCCCTGAATTCATCCCAGCGTGACTGAACTTCACTGCACCGACACGCCTCAGAGGCGGAATGTGAGCTAGCAAAACGAAACCCCACAAAAGCAGGTTTTGAGCAGGGTGTCAGCGCACACACGGCCGGGAAACATCTCCTCTCACAAGCGGTGCTGAAAGCACCAGTTGCTGGTGAGAGATAATTGTTGTCCTCACCCAAACCCGCACATCAGCGCCCATCCCGGCCCTGCAGAGCCTCGGCACAAGGGGATTTGTCCCTGCCCGGGCGCTGTCCTGGAATAGGAGAAATCCTATTCCAGCTCCCAGGAAAAAAGCACGCTGCATTTATCACACGCTGCTCGCTGCGCTGTCGGGAATCAGAGAGCCTCACAAACCCACAGCTGGCTTTTAGGGATTTTTTTTGCTCAATTTATTACGGATGGGGCCACATTTTCTGCGGTGGCTGTTCAAAGCAGCCAAAACAAACCCTCAGTATGCAGCCAGAGTATCACAGGAGAGATGGTGCAGATCTCGTGGGGAGGTGAGGGTGGGTGAGGAACCACGTGGAGAAGGGCAGCGGGGACCTGCAGAGGGTCATGGAATCATGGAATGGCTTGGGTAGGAAGGGAATTTAAAGTCCATCCCGTCCCATGGAGCAGGGTCACCTTTCACTAAACCAGGATGCTCCAAGCCCTGTGTCCAACCTGGACACTTCCAGGGATCCAGGGGCAGCCACAGCTCCTCAGAGAAACGTGTGCCAGGCCCTCCCCATCCTCAGAGGGAACAATTCCCTTCCAATATCCCACCTAACCCTCCCCTCTGTCAGCTCAAAGCCACGAGCGGCTACTTACGGACACACAGACAGGCCACCAGCTTGGCAGCTTCGTCGGGCACGGGGCAGGTGGGGAAGATGGGCTTGAGCAGGTATGTGGCGAACACCAGAGCCACGATGTACTGCGAGGAGGGCCGGATGATGAGCAGCTCTATCCAGAGCTTGAGGAAGGCGGGCAGGGAGCCGTACACCTCCAGCATGTAGGCGTAATCCCCGCCGGACTTGGTGATGGTGGTGCCGAGCTCGGCGTAGCACAGCGCGCCCACGATGGAGAAGGCGCCGCACACGGCCCAGACCACGAGCGACAGCCCCGGCGAGCCGGCCTCCCGCAGCACGCCCGTGGGGGTGACGAAGATGCCGGAGCCGATGATGGTGCCCACGATGATGGCCACGCCGTTGAGCAGCGTGATGTTCCGCTGCAGGGTCCCCCCCTCCGCCGAGGCGCAGGGCGATGGCGAGCGGGCGCAGCCGTTTTCCTGCGCCCCTTCCAGCATCTTCTCCATCGCCTGCTTCTCCTCCTCCTGCGCCAGCGAGGCGGCCGAGCCGGCGGGGCTCCGCTTCTTCACGGCATTGCCGGGGGAGCTGCCGCCGCTGGCGGACATGGTGGCGGAGCGGCGGAGCGGCGGGCGCGGCCACGCCGCCACCTTCGGCCGCCCCTTTTGTTCCGGCGGCGGTGGGCCGGGCTCCTTTCCGGGGGGAGGAGGAGGAGGAGGAGAGCGGCAGGAGCAGGGCAGCAGCGCGGGGCGATGGTGCAGCGCCGCCGGCTCGCCCTGGGCGCTCGCCCGGCCCCTGCATCTGTCAGCTCGGCCCCCTCCGAGCCCGCAAGGGGACACAAGGAGCCCAAAGGCCACCCCGCAGCTCTGCCCCAGCCCCGGGTGCAGGGCGCTGCTCGCTGCCCGCAGGGGAGCTGCGTCCTCAGCCCTTCTCCTCCCTGCACGGCCGCTGTGTTCTTACACACAGTTCTTACACGCGGTGCGTTCTCTGCGATCCTATAAAGGAGAATGGATCCCTGTGTGTGTCCAAACCAGCGGATCCTGCCTCTCCCAGCTCCCCCCAGCCCCGTCCTGCTGGGTTTTTCCACAGGGCAAGGCCCAGGCGCTGCATCACCTGCACCTCTGCAGAGGCGCTGCAGGAATCGGCCCCTCCTGTCAGCCACCAAAATAGCTCGTCCGCAAAATAAACCATTCGCCAATCTCAAATCTAACTGCCGTGCCACATGCCAAAGTCACCAAAAATGCTTGTTTTCAAACCCAAAATATGAAATAATTCCCCCGTCTGGCAGCCGGGCAGGCAAAAGGGCAGCGCCTGCCTCACAGAAGGCAGAGGTGCATCCGAGGAGAATCCCTCGGATAGCACAGCAATGCCCAAGGAGCCAATCCTTCCGCAAATTCACACTCCCCCTTGCCCTGTGGGACAGGAGAGGAGCTCGGAGGCTCCAGGCTGGAAGCTGTGATTGCGAACATCCCCTGTGAGAGTGGAAGCGATACCTCCGAGGAGCTGCTGGCACACGAGGAGCGGTGCCTGAGCTCCCAAGCCCCGGGCTGGTGTCTGTCCTCCCGGAGCACCCTCTGCGCACGATTCACACTGGCAGCAGGTGGGGATGGAAGGTTTTCTCCAAGAGAACTCCAGGGAAACGTGGGATCGACATTCTGGGGGGAAAGGACACATTTCAGTTATGTTACATTTCCATCACGACCGCTTCCCGCCATTGCAGGAATCCCAACCAGCCCAGCCCTCGGAGCGCTAATCCGAACCTGACATCTAGTGGCTGCTCGGGGCTCAAAAATCTGCTGCTGCCTTCATGTAAACATCCAGACTTAGGAAGAGAGCAAAGACAGAAATTACCTTGGCACCGAGCACGTTCCTCCAGTTTTCAAGGAGAAATGAGACCTGAAGAGACTGAAAAGACTCTGACAATTAATTAAAAAATAAACAACAAAACATTGATCACTGTTTTTCTGTAAAAAAGTCTTTCTTTACCTTACAAGTTTACCATTACAGGGAATTTTTGTAACTGCATTTCATGATTTATCCCAGGACCATGAAATGAGGAAAAGAAGGAGGAACTTAACCTACCTAATTTGGGATTGACCCTGTGTGAGCTTTGTTACACCAGGATCCAGCACACAGGATTGGGATTGAAATTAAGTGTTTGGTGTTTTCAGATGAATGCTGAAACTCAGTTAGATATATTTGGGGGAATAAAATCATTCCTCAAGGGATTTACTTCTCCAGTGCTCCAGGCCAAGCTCCTCAGGGCCAATAATGACCTAGAACCAGGATTTCCAGAGTTGGAAGAGACTCACAGGGATCAACTCCTGGCCCCAAAGAATCCCACCATGGGCATTTTACACCTGACATTAACCCACACAGACATTTCCATGAACTCTCACAAGAATGGGACAGAGTTAACCTGTTCTAATTCTTCCAAAAGGGAATTTCTTACTGCACTCACAGCCAAGAACCTGGAAATTCCAGGCTCCAGAGGCAGGGAAGCAGCAGCCACTGAACTGCCCTGTTCCAAGCCAACCACATACTTGACTCTCTTGCAAATTAATCCACGGGAGTTAATTCTGCAACTGTTTTTCCATTTGTATTGCTGAGAAAACACCGGCCTGACATTGGGGTGTGTTCCCAGAGCGCTTGATATCTTCAAAAGCACTTCCCAAATGCCGAGTGTTGTTATCAGCCTGGCCACGAACATTACCTCTCCTCAGGCCCCCAAGTTATTCCGCAGGATCTTTGAAGACTATTTGATTATCCAATCAGTTCTCCATGTGCTAACACTCAGGCACTCGGGAGTTTGGCACATCAAAAAGGAGGAGGGAAGGAATGATTTGTCAGGAGGACAAACAATGAGCAGGAGCAGGAGCAAATTGGCCATTTGTGAGGAGCGATGGGGATGTTTTTAAGCAGTTCTTTGGAAAAGCTGCCTTGATCCAGCCACCCTGCTGGCAGCAAATCCCCCATTTCCTCAGCAAACACCTCTGCTGTGCTGATAAAGAGCTCAGAGCTGCTTTTCCTGGGTAAATGGAAGTGGTGGCAGCTTCTAGAACCATTAAATGGTCACAGGAGCAGAGCTGGCTTCACTCCCAAGCTGTGCCACTCTTTCTCCAGAAGAAAAAGGGCTGCCTACCCCAGAGCACAGGTGAGGAGCCTTCTGTAAACATCACCTATGATTATTTTAGGGGGATTCTTCAACCAGGAATGGAATCTCCTGTTTTTCCTATCAAAAGAAGCTTCTTTGGATTAATCCAGCTAAACAAAACCTGCCTGTGTGACAGACAGCTGGACACCAAGCAGGGCTCAGTGGTGACAGAGAAATTAATGCTTATTTCACCCAATTTGTATAGAATCTTGGAATCCTTTGGGATGAGGGCACATTAAAGCTCATCCAGTTCCAACCCTGACACCTTCCACTGTCCCAGGCTGCTCCAAACTCCATCCAGCCTGGCTTTGGGCACTGCCAGGAGCAGCCACAGCTCCACTGGGCACCCTGTGCCAAGGCCTGCCCACCCTCCTAGAGAAGGATTCCTTCCCAATATCTAATCTAAACCCACTCTTACATCAACTTTTAATTGACATCAGTAATTTAATTTATTCAGAGGGGTATTTTAGGGTTATTTGACAGCATTTTTGTGGCCACAAGCACCAAGTCACTCAGGCTCAAGGCTCAGTTTTGCCAAGGCCATTGACAGGACAGAGGAAGGAGTTCAGCTGGCAGTTTAATGGGCAGTGCCCAGTGCAGGAGCTCAGCAGAGCTCCTGGAATCCTGCTGGAGATGGCATCTAGCTGGATGTGATCAATCATGAGATGCCCTTCAGCAGCACAGCAGCACAGAGAGCTCCTTGTGCTTTCATTCTACCACAGCTCAGCAGAGTCTTTCACAGCTTGGGAGTATCACAGAACAGCTGACAGCTGATCAGACTCCACTCCTAATGAACTGGGGCATTCCCAAAGAGGAATCCCAGGATTTTCTTGGACAGGAAATCTGATTTTTTTTAACTTGGAAAGCTTAATTACACAATGAGATACAGGCAAGAGTTTCTCTGTTCCTTTATTGTAGTTGCAAACTAATTTAACAGTGTAAAATGCAGCAGCTGAAAGGTTCTATACATCAGGGAAAAACTCAGGGAAAGGGCCTGTATCCCAGAAAACAGAAAGCATTCCCTCTTCCAGGTGTTGTCTGCACACACAGAGTGATTTCAGGCAGTTATGATCAGGCAGGTAACACATATTAAATACACAATGTAATAAAGGCCATCAAAAATGAGATGCACAAAGGAAAAAAAAAGCCAAGATGTGCCAGGAAATCCAAGTTAAAACATTCCAGATTAAGGCATGAAGGGACCCTTCCTCCAAAGCAGAATTCCAGTCCTCTAAAAACCTGTGGAGATCAGAGCAAACTCCATTTCTAGAGCATTCAGTGTTGCCTCTGTGCTGCCAGAAGGCAGCACAAAAGTGCTCAGGGACACCTGAAGAGTGAAAGTTCTGGAATGTAGGAACAGGGATCAAAGATTCCAACAGCAGAGGAAGTTGTCCCAGCTATGAAGTCACCAAGGACAAGGTAAAAGCAGCATTTCAGAGAAAGATTGAAAGGCAGCTGATTGGAAGTCAGGCCAGGACAGACACAGCTCTGTGCCCCACAACCTGTCCTCCCTTCTCAGGGAGTTGTCCCAGAATTATTCCTGTACCAGTCTTTAATTCCTACAACCTGCTGCCCCAGGAATGCCTCCCAGAGCAGCATGAAGTCATAAAGTGACTCTGATGCAAGGAAAATACAAATATGTGCTCTGACCCTTTCGTATTGTGCCACCCAAAAGAGCTCCAAGATTCCTCTTTAACTTAATTGTGCAAAATCTTCACAAAAATCAGCACTAAGCCAACAATCAAATCACTTTTCCACACAGAACTGAGAGAATAAGGCATGGAGATTCCATCCCATCTCTTGTTTTACACACACAATTATTTCCTAAAGTCAACATTCACAAGGTCAATAAATTCATTTTAACAGGAAAGCTAAACCTGAAAAAAAAAAAAAACCCAAAAAACCTCTTTGTGTTCATTTCCAGATGAATTCCAACAATCTGCCCTTCAGCTGAGCTCCTGCCTGCCTTAAGGAGATGCTAAAACACTACACATGGAGGCAAAAGCAAGAAACAGCAAAATAAATGTAACAAAACTTCTCTTTGTAGCACAACAGAGTTATTTTTTATCAACATTAACCCTGTTTCCAGATGTTTGAAGTGATCAGTGCTGGAATTGAAATGTATTCATTTGATGTCAGTAAAAATGGGTGTGATTTGATGGAAATGTGGACACAGCTTAACTGAGTGGATAATTCACTATTCTCTAACAAAGTAAATCTCTGTGAGAACTTGAAATAAATCCTATGAGAACTTGAGCTGCATCACTGTGAGGGGAATGTCTCACATCCCCTCTGGTGGATGCAGGGTGGTGAGAGTGATTTACACACCCAGGAAGAAAATCTGATAGGGTTGAGCAAAGCATGGAGAACTCAGAGGGTGTGAGGCTGCTACAGAACAGCTGAGGTTAAACAGTGACACCCTGGCAGTTCCCAAAGAAAATCTGAATTTTGGCTTTGTTGGGAAAGCTGGATTAGCTGGTGATTCCTCTCAGTGGAAATTACAAAGGCAGTTAAAAACCAGAGCAATTACAAAAGCTTTTAAAGAGATCCATTCATAAATGATAAGGAGATTGATGCACCTACAGCCCAGTGCTGCTGAGGCAGTTTTGGTTTTAATTAAAAGGCAACAGGAAGATGTCTTTGTATTACAATTTTTTCTATTAATGAGTAGAAAATGTCTGAGCTGCTGCCATCTTTCTCCAGGGTCATCTTCAGAGAAGTGTCTGCAAGAACAGCACTGGACAAAACTCTCAGACTTAGTGACCAGATTATTATTATTATATATATATTCAGGCAAAAAGTAAAATAATCCTTTTCTTTTGCCAGAACTGTAGATATTCCTGCCAGCTTTATTTTGGAATGCATCATCCTCCAGCAAAATCATCACTGACTCAATCAAAAACTGATGTGTTTTTGTAGCTAAAAGTCTGTGATGACGGCAAAGACTGCAGAGCTCAACTGAGATCATGGAATCATAAAATCATGGAATAGTTTGGGTGGGAAAGGACCTTAAAGCCCATCCAGTGCCACCCTGGGACACCTCCCACTGTGCCAGGCTGCTCCCAGCCCCGGGCAAAGAGAGATGGCACAGCCCAGATGGAAATGTTCCCCCAGGCAGGGAGGGCTTGGGGGAAGTGGTGAAACCAAAGAGCTCCACTGCCACACTGAATTCCCCACAGGAAAAATATCCCACTCTGGGATAGGAGATTTTCTTCCTTTTACCACGCAGAGTCACTCTGAAGTGGCCAAATTTCAGGGGACAAAGGCACAACTGTTGCACCAAAACAACAGCCTGAGGTAGAGATATTGAGGAAGGAAAGACAGGATCTGGGCACTCAACTGGTTCAACAAGATTATCTCAAACCCTTAAAACCATCAGGGTCACACTAAAAAGTGTTAAGGTGCTTTGAAAGTGAACACTTGGACTTTAAAGAAACAAAAGTGCCAATTGGAAAGGTCTGGATTTAGCATTGCCAAGCCAGGTCATGGCTTCACTCCTGGTGAATCCCACCAGGAATCAAAGAGAGGGAGGAAAGACTCCTCAAAAGACTCCTCAAACACAACCCCATGGAGATCACAGACAGAGCTGCTCCTCATCAGAAATCAGGAGCATCAACTTCATCTGCTAAATACAGCAGAGCATGAAGAGCCAGAGAGAAAGGTGCTTGAGAGAAAATCAGTAGTGGTAGGATGGGAGAGGTAGGTAATGCTTGGGGAGCACAGCTCCTGGGAAAGGCTCGGAGCTGGCAGCTCCCACTGCAGCTCTGCTTGGTCCACACATGAATTCCAACCCCCACTGGACCTCGTCACCTTAAGGTGCAGTAAAAACAAACTGGTCCCACTTGCCCTGAAGCTGGGAAAGTCTTTCTATAGGAAAATATATATAGGAAAATCTCAAGGCAAAATTTTCTGAGCACACTGTTACTGAACTAAAACTCCTTTCTGAGCGCTGCCACACTCTCCTAGCACAGGTTTCAGGAATTGGTTCAGGCTTTTTCCCCTCCAGTCCCACTGGGAGGGTCAGCTGGGCCTTATCTAATCCTGCTTTCCTTTGATGTGATCAGTTTTCTAGGATCAACTGGACATTTTCACCTAATTTGCTGCTCTTGCCACTCTTGAGATACTGGTGAATTCTCTCCTCCCTTCTCCTGATACATTATTAACACAGGAAAGCAAAAGCTGCCAAAGCCAAAAGCTTCTACAGATGTTAAAAGGTTTTAGAAAAAGTCTTCTGGCTCGAGGTGTAGTTACAGTGGGAATTCACCCACATCAAGCACAGAATGTGCAGCCACCTGAATGGAAAGAGATCCTGGAAGTCATTGCTGTCCTTCTCCTTCTGCCATCCAAGGAAAAAGGAAGAAGAGACAATCTAGTTCCCTTCCAGCTCTCTTCCCAGACATCAAACAATTCCCCAAAAGGACCTGATCAGTACTCATATATTTCATTTCTTCCCACTTCCTCCTTCCTAACAATTTTTACCCAGGATCATGAATCCATGCAAGGCACTGAAAGAGACACAAAACAATTCAGAGAAAGGGCATGAATGAGTTCTCCTGTCCTTATTTTTCCTTTAACTGTCTTAATAATTGATCTCTGCCTTAGCAAGTCAATTTGTTACAGGTTAACATTATTTACTCCTTAAAGCAGAACTAAACAAACCCCACAGCTTCTCTAGCGAAGGCAGAGGGGCACTGACTGTGAAAGGGCAAAGCAGAAATCATCCAGACTGCTGTGCTGGGCCACCTAAGGCCTGAGCTGCTGGGGCTGGGGGTGCAGCAGGGGCTGGGGGCGGAAGGAGGAGCGCACCGTGCGGTCCATCAGCGGCTGCAGGGGACGGAAATTATCCACCATCCTCTTCTCCTCCTCCCCGTCCGACGTGAACAGCAGCGTGCGGAAGGCTTCCAGCTGAGGAGCAGAAATGGCAGCCTGAGTCCCTTCCCAGAATTCCCCAAGTAGGGAACACGTGGTAAATGAAAAGAGTTTATTGTCGGTAAGGAAAATAAAATCAAAGGTTGCTCTCTGTCTGCGTTCTGAGCAGATTCTGATTTCAGCACCTTTGGCACCTGCTGGGAAAGATTATCTCATATCTGATGCCAGAATGCTTTTTTGGTTTTCTTTTATATCCCTCTTATATATAATTTTATGGATTCTTAGTGCTTTTAGCCCACACACTGT
>VZRF01012004.1:631638-655215 GCA_013396875.1 Vireo altiloquus
GGGGCATTCCACCTGGACCAAGTACTCCAGAATCCTGAAATAAATCCTGAGGTAAAAACTCTTTTTCCCCATAAACCATGTTTTGGTTTGAATTTTAAGACCAGGGAAAGGCATCAATCCAATGTGCCATCCTTAAGGAAATTAAATCCCAAATGTGGCACACCTGAGAGAGTTATTTCCACTCAAATACTTCATTCAACCTCCATTTATACCCTCTCTGGAACCCCAAAAAGCACCAATCCCCAGAGCTGTTCTCTCCCCAGGATTAAAATCAAGCATGCAGCAGATCAGCTTTTAATGCTCATCCCAATGGTAAGTCACTGCTCTGCCATGAAAAAATGAGAGTAAACAGCCAGGAAAGAAAGAAAAAATGAGAAAAATTTCAATTTAAAAGAATGCCACACTGTGCCTGCAATTCTCTGTTAACAATCTCCATTTCACCAAATATTCCCAGTTTCCCTTCCCTCCAAAAAAAAGGCTGCATGATGCTAAGGAGAGCAAAATTATGCAGAATTCCAGGAAATTCCTAAAACCTCCCAAGTTTACAAGGGGCAGCTTCCAGAATTGTGCATCACAGATCAAGATAAAACTCTCGAGAATAGCTGGAAAAGTTGAATAAAGTTGGTAAAACATCTTGGAGAGGTCTTTCAGTATTAGTGGCTGTTGATGCCAGGATTCCTCCCCAAATCTTGGGTTGAAGCAGTCACAGATCTCTGTGAAAACACAGGGAATTTTTGTGTTTTCACAGAGAATTGCTGGTAGAGAACTGATTCTGTGCACCTTCCCCTCTGATCTGAAAGGAAAATTGAGATTTACCTGATCCTCATCCACCTCTATGGGCTTCTTCTTAATGATCCACGTGACTGATTCGGTGAGGGGAGGAGTGGTCAGAGAGCCAGCGTAGGTCCAGTAATCAGGGCAGGAAGGGATCAGACAGGAGGGATCAAACACATCAAACTCGATCACAGTGTCCTAAACAGCAGGAAAAAACATTGTTAAATATGGTGTTTTGAGAAAAAAAAATGATAGAAAGTTGAAAACTGTCTTGATAATGAGATTAAAAACTGCATTATGTGCATGGGAAATGAGGTGTTGGGAGTATTAATAATGTAATAATTTTAAATCATATAAACTTGTATAAACTGGGTTTGAGGTGGAAGGGGAAGGTGCTGAGCAGACAAAATTTAAGTATTTCTGCTGTCTCCACAAGCCATGAGGAATTCAGTGCAGGAAAAACAAGGAGTGAGAAGGATCAGTGGCCTAAGGCTTTGTGGGAGCTGAACAGCACTGGGAAAAAGAGGGAGTGAGTGGTGGAATAAGTTCAGGTAGCTGTGCCAGATCCTTGAAAGACTGCAAACAAAAAGTGTTTTATGTTCCACCACGTGATTTTAGGCAGCAGGAAGAGGACTAAAGTTTTATTGCAATCAAATATTCCTGCCTCCAGAATGTTCAGTCCAACAAGTGGAGTATCAGACAGAATGGAGGAGCTTTAAAACCCAGGACTTCCCACACAAACATTGCTCCTGGGGGATTTTCAGGATATATTGGCTTTGTTTCTTTTAAATTCATATGCTGTAAATGATTATATTTTCACAATAGATGTATATTCAGATTTGTGGAGGTTTTCCAGCACTGAACTGCAGTGTTTGGTGTTTGTCTGGCAGACAACTGCTCTGACATAAAAATTTGTTTTATTTGGACTTTAAAAACTCCTCCCTGTGAGAAATAGTAGCACTTCAGCTGCATGTGAGTAGAAGTTGAAAAGGTAGATGTGTTTTTTTGTGTTTTTTCAGAAGTGTTTTCTCAGTCGATGTGGTTTTTCAGAAGGGAACAGGCTCGGGGAGGAGGAGGAGCTGCTTCTGAGCACTGCCAGAGACTCAGCGCTCCCTCTGCTGGCAGGAGGCTGCTAGTAAAGATCCCATTGCCCCAGCTGAAAATTCAGTGTTTATAGAAAAGCAAATAATCTCCTCCTCAAAGAGCAGACAAAAATCATAAAGCCTTAATCCCAGAGTAAATAAATCCCCACTTCAAGCATGTCCTTGCAAGGGGAAACAATCTCAAGAGCAGCATTTCTTCAAGTGGTTTGGAAAGCCTAAAGTATCCAATTCCTCCTGAAAAATCAGCTTCCCCTCCCATAATCAACAATCAGCAGCCCAGTTTAAGGAAGAAAGCTTTTCTCTTGTTCTCCAAGTGTTCTTTCTGTTGGGGGACAATGGGTGGGACAGCTCAGAGCACTGACCTTGTGTCTGACTGCTGGCAGGGCATCCACCAGGGTCTGCAGCCCTTCGTGCCTTGCTCCCAGCTGCAGGGACAGGTTGCACAATCAATAAGCTGATCAATAATCAATCAGTTCTTATCAGTATTTTTTTATAACAACAATCACAGACTATTTAGGGTTAGAAGGGAGCTCTGGGGATCATCTGGTCCAAGGCAGGGCACCTGGAGCAGGTGACACAGGAGCACATCTGGGTGTGTTTGGGATGCCTCCAGGCCCTCCCTGGGCAGCTGTTCCACCCTCAACATAAAGTTCTTCATATTGAAGTGAAATTCATTTTAGTTTCTGGCCGTTGCTCCTCATGCTGTCACTGGGCACCACTGAACAGAGCCTGGCACCATCCTCTGACACCCCTCAGAGACATCTGTGTGGATTGATGGGATCCCCTCCCAGCCTTCCCTTAATTGCCCTAAATTGGCTTTAACACAATGCCAATAGAAAGGCCTCATTCCAGCTGGTCACAGAGAATGGAATTACCTTTAGGAACACTCCAATAACAGCCAAGCCATTCCCTTCCATCACAGCTTCCTCAAAACTCGGGTACTCCACAGCATTCCAGTGCACCAAGTGCAGCTGAAACAGGAATGAGGAAGGATCAATTCCTGCTCAGAGCACAGAACACACACAGACTCCTGACCAAGGATTTGCTCCTTGGCAGTGAGAGGCACTGCATGAGCTGCCTCAGAAACCACACACCACAAAAATGAGGAACAGTTTGCTGTTGGTAAATAATAATAATGCTCCTTCCCTTCCTTTTTTTTTAATTTGCCTCAAACAGTAGCTAAAAACCCTGCATTTCCCATATATAAAAGGGATTTAGTTCATGGGAGTTTGCCTCCAGGAATGCTGGTCAAAGGCACAAATTTGGCTCAGTATTCCTGGAGCTGCAGGGCTCTTCCAGCTCTTCCCAGGAGGAGCAGAGCACACTGAACTCATGAGGAACATCCTCCTGCACGTAAGGATCTTCCTCTGCACTGCTGACAGTCAATACATTGAAGAGTTTTTGTGTGGTAAATAAATAGCCCAGCCCAAAAATGTAGGCACAGTCTCCTTGTTAATGACGATCCTGCCAAGCTGGCAGCAGCACTATGAACACACCAACAGGAGATAAACATCTCCTTAAAAATAACTCATCATCACTTGACAAATTCTCCTGCTTTGGCAGAGAACTGTGGTCAAAGCTGTCACACTTTCACATTTTCACTGACTCCATCCGTTTTATTGACGTTTTCTTCCTTAGTTACTTAAGCATCAAAGTTTTGCTATTTTAGTAACTGTTCAAGAGTTGCAAACAGAAAATAAAGTGATGTTTTTTTTAATATATGCTTTGTTTCTCTGAAAGATTTAGTAACAATAAACAAAGTGATTTTTAACTTTCAGTAACAGGGCCAATGTCCAATTTCAGGTTGTTCTCCACAAAACACAGCGAAGATGAATTTTTATAGAATAAAACAGCAGATGAGCTGTAGCACTTAAAAATAAACTGCAATTCCTCAGTTGGGGAGTTTTCCCAGACACACTTGAGACAAGTATTTGCATTGTTCAGCATTTCATCTCATACCTCTGCTGGGTAAAATTTACTGTCAACTGTGTGCTCTGAGCCCCAGTCGTTTATAGCTCCCCAGTGGAAGTGGAACTGCTTTAGCCTGTACTGGTTTTCCAAGGGCCCTCCAACGATGACTAGAAAACAAAACAAGACACATGTGTTGATAAATACGAGTTAGAGTTGGCCAGACAAGTAAATCCTTGGAAAAATTTTGGAGAAAGCATCAGGTTGAGCAACTCAAGCAGTGCCCTATTGCTTGGCTACTTCTACACTTTGCTATGATACAATTTTTCAAGCAAACACATTCCTGGTTTTCCCTGCGTCAAACTGGAGTTTGAGAAGAGTCTCCTCATCCATCTCCCCTCAAGGGAATGTTTCCCAGCTGACATGGAGTTTGGCACAGTCACAGTGATGAGTTTCACACTCGCTGTCAGAGCTCGAGTGTGAGGACTGCCTGACTAGGAGACACTTGACAGGTGACACAGCAGTGACACATCTATTAAATCTATTAAATGACATCCCTACAAGCCTCAGGATCTGTGAAAAATATTGACATTTCTCATGACAAGACTTCAAAAAGCAAATTTTGCCAGACAAATCAGTATATTGAGTCAAATGTTCAACTCTCCTCCGAGCTACAAAAATCCAAACATCTTATTCTGCTTCAACACAGCTTTCAGACTGCACAAGCAAAGGTCAGCCAGAAATATGTTTTATTGTGCCTGCAAGCTGTGCATGAAGTATTTAAACATCCAGTCTGCCTCTGGGCAAGTTTCTGGAAGCTTTAATGGCCTTTTTATCCATGGGTAAAGGTAAACCTTCAGTCTGTTCTCCTGATTTCAGGCCTCCCATCTTTTTTGCAAACACACAAATGAAGAAGTCCATGCCCAGCTTTCTGCTCCCTCCTACCTGGACCAAAACCATCCTGCCAAGTCACCCTGCTAATTATTGTATCAGAGCATCTGGTAAATGAGAAACCATAATTGCTTCCCAAGGGCTAATAACACTTATGGAATCAGAGAATCATTTCGGTTGGAAAAGAGCTTTAAGATCCTCAAGTCCAGCTGTTCATCCAGCACTAAACCATCAGCATCTGCTGATTTTTACATGGCAAAGTTTTACAGCAAGCCATGGTATAAAGCACCTAATCCCAACACTGCTTTTGGAAATAAGTTAATCACTTTCTTGCTAATGAGAAAACAATGAGAGGAATTAAAGAGATTTTCTTGTATTAACTTTTTTTTTTCCTGAAAGCCAGCCAGCAGGTTTGAATTTCTAACCAAACAGGCCTGGCTGTGATAAAGGAATAAATTACCACAAGCTGTGCAAAGTGACACTGAATTCACTTCTTCCACTGCTGCTGAGCTCTGGGTATGAATGCAATACTGACCAGCACTGGAAAATCACAATGCCCCACCCCTGGAAGTGTCCAAGGCCAGGCTGGACGGGGTTTGGAGCAGCCTGGGATAGTGGAAGGTGTCCCTGCTCATGGCAGGGGGTGGAATGGGATGAGCTTTAAGGTCCCTTCCCACCCAAACCATCCTGGGATTCTGTGCTAGAGGAGTGGGATGAAGATGTGGCTCACACAGCCAAGGCTTTCAGAACTGAAGTTTCTGTGCTCTAACACGATCCACTCCTGATTATGTGATGATGCAAACTCACAAGCGACTATAAATTTGGGTTAATAACCACATCCACTTCAACATTTGCCTCACAACTAACTTTAGGCACAGACACACATATGGAGAGACTCAGGTTCCTGTAGTGGCCACCAGGAAGTGACAGGAAACAAACAGGAACTTCAATCCCTTTAGAAGCATTTCCTCTCAAATGACAATCTTTAAAATTTCAAAGAAAAATCAAAATTTAAAGGGCTCTACCAACAAAAATCACATCAGGTGTTTATTGCAGCCCTGGCTCTGTTTCAATGTCGTTTCTGATGGCACCACACAGAGACACACCACGTGCTGTACATACCTGCCTCTCACCCTCTTCTTCCTCCTCCTCCTCCTCTCCTCCTGCTCTACCTTCAGCTTTAGCCCAAGTCTTGCAAACCCCATCTCAGGATTCAGGCTTTTTTGTCTATCCTGGGTGTCTTTCTCATCTTCTGTTTCAACTGTAGTGCTTTTGTTTGTTCCCAAGCTTTCTTCTCTGGATTTCTATGATTGTTAGAGAGAAGCTGGCAGGAAGAAAAACCAGAAACAGCAAGAGTAAAGAGAGAAAGGTGGAGGAGAGAGGCAGGCAGCTGAAAACTGGGGGTTTATACAGCAACACCTCACTATCTGTTGCTTCTCTGCCATTTTGGAGCCCTGTCACTGATTGTTTGATCTCATCCTATCCCTTCATGGACTTTAATTCATTTGAGGAGGATGAGGATGATAAAAAGGCAGCAAATACTCCCAAGGAAAGATTTACCTCAAGGAAGGTCTTACAAAGCAGGTAAGATCTTTCAGAGGTGAGTCTTGGTGATTCCAGCCTGCACTGCCCCTGTTCAGTTAAATATTGCATATTTCTGAACCCCCTACAGGCAATTCCCCTCTGTTACATCAATTCTTGCAGAAAAAAATCCAACTTAGTTATCCACTGATCACTTTTCAGCATCATATCCTCAACAGATAGCGGGGTGTGGCTTACAAAGCAAGAGGCTGGTAAATGAAAAGCAAAGCAAATCTAAAGTTAGTAAATCAAAATCACTGAGGAGGTAACAAGTGATGGCTCTGCCCTAACCCAACCTCACTAAAAAAACACCAGAAACTGATGTTCCCTCTTGGAAAGAGATATTCTGAGTGAACAGCCAGAAACAAGAAAAACAAAACAAGCCCCAAACATCACACAAGCTCCCTGCATTCCACCACTACCATGTTTGCTGCTCTGTTTCATCAAGCTCTCTCCAAACATCAACCAAAACTATTGGTGCTGTGAAGACAAAGTGCTTGTTTGTGTGCTGGAGGCTCTCTTCCCAAGGGCATTGTTAAATCCCTCAGGAAGCTGGAGGATCTCTCCTGGTGAGCAGCATTTATTTAAACATAAATGACTCCAATCCAACAGGTTCAGACTTGCTCAGGGTCCCTCAGTTTTTCCCTGCAGGACAAGCTGGGCAATCGTGTGCTTCACAACAGCCCTGACCAATTGCTACCAGCTCACCTGCCCTTAGGAAATATCTTTATATTCTGCAATATCCTTTGGTAATGCCAGCTTTAGCGGGAGCAATGAACAGAAAATCTGGAATTTGGGAGCAATATCTTGACTTTTACGTCAATTTTTTTACTCTCTTGTGCATTTAAAAAGGCTGAGCTGCAATGAACAGAAAATCTGGAATTTGGGAGCAATATCTTGACTTTTACGTCAATTTTTTTACTCTCTTGTGCATTTAAAAAGGCTGAGCTGCAATGAACAGAAAATCTGGAATTTGGGAGCAATATCTTGACTTTTACGTCAATTTTTTTACTCTCTTGTGCATTTAAAAAGGCTGAGCTGCAATGAACAGAAAATCTGGAATTTGGGAGCAATATCTTGACTTTTAAGTCAATTTTTTTACTCTATTGAGCATTTAAGAAGGCTGAGCTGCTCAGGTCAGGGGCTTGGTCACATGAAATCGCTGGAATGCATGGTTGGATTTTCCATGCACTCCTGTTTCCCCTAAAACAACAGGGACACACACACCCCTGCTCCCTAGGGCAGAGCACCCCATGGAGATAAGCATGTGTGCTTTCCAACTGCAACTCCTTTGGCTGCTGATTATTTCAAGTGCATTAAATATCTCTATTAACACCACAAAAGATAAGTGGTAGATTACTTCAATAAAGAGCAGTGATGTAATCAGGTTTCAAATTGAGTAGGTACACATATAAATGACTGAAGATTGAGCCACGTGGGCAAAGTTTATTACAAAATCTACAGGACAGGGCACTGAGGCTTGGGAAATAAGTTTCAACATAGAGCAGGGGATTTGTGCACAATGTCCATGGTAATAAAAACACAGTAAATGAGAAGCCCTTATGGAACTTCTTCATTATGATTCCCACCACTGTAAACCCACGTTTACCTCCAGCATTTTTTAACTGCACATTCATTTTCAACACGAGGTCTTACATCACACAACCATTTCCCCTCTCTAAGCATTAACGAGACATTAAATAGATTTTTTTTTTCCCCTGAGCTTTGCTTACTTGATCTGTCGGTAGAATCATCGAACTCCACCAGGAAGGAGTAGCCATTGTTCCAGATGTGAAGACAGGTGGTTGGGTCGTAGCTGATTTTCAGAGGCTTCAGGAAGGGATCATAAACACTGTCCCTCCACTGGATGTTGATGGGAGACTGGCGGGTGCCTCCGGGAATTGTCAGCGGGCTCTGCCACAGCGGATGCACTGCAAGACGAGGAGGAGAGTCAGGCTCTGAGGCAGGATACAGAACTTTCTGGTAAGGGAAGGTGCTGTGTCACCAAAGGCTAATTTGAGTCAGCTGGTGCCCAGAAAGCAAAAGAAAAATAAAACATTCCAGTTGCATGAGTCAAAGCCGCACAGGGAAGCGCAGTAATTTGACTTAGAATCATGTCAGTACCTTTCTGCCTTTGCAGAACGCTCTGCAAAGAAACTGTCACCCTACTTCCCAGAAAAAGATGTTTTCCTGTTATTGCCAGATGTTTGTTTTACAGCTTTTTTTACGCACCAGTACGATCAGCTGAGCTGGGAGCGCTCCAGCTGTGGGATAATCCCCACTGGGAATCAAAACACTCTCTAGAAGGCAGCACAAGCACAAGGGTTACCCCACAAAGGAGGGTTCAGAGCTCCTGCAGCAGCCACACCAATCCTGACCAAAACTGCTTCGTGCAGATGGGTTCTGCTGATGCCACACCTGTAAAACTCAAACCCAGCAATTTTAGGGGTAGCTTGAGCACCTTAAAACTAGCACAAGCAGGGTAGGTACCGGAACAGTTTCCACAGGAGTTTATTCTGCTTAAAACCACAACAGACACCAGTGTGGACTCGTTCACCTGGTGACCCACACACAAGTTTTTGGTGCCCTGCGCATCCAACGAACCCCAAATTCTGATGCTTCGAGCACCACCTTACAGGCTACTTCACTAGATACGACCACTCAGGGTCTTTTACAACGAGAAATTAAAAATAAATTAAACCTTCACACCACTCACAGGAGTGGCGGCTGAACAACTTTCCCCCCGTCTTCCCTCAGCGAGGAGCGAACTTTACGGAGCTCCATAAGGTCAACTCAGGCAAAGGCGGTGCAAAAACGCTCCCTATATTTAAAACACTGTCATTTCCTGCTGTTTCAGCCGAGGACAAAGGCAGGCTGAGCTCGGCGTCCCTGCGGCTCCCACACAAAGACTGGGCAGCGCAGGGGGCTGGAAGCGATGGAAGGAGAGGGGCAGGGCGGGGAGAGCCCGGGCGGGCCGGGCTGAGGGAGAGCGGCACTCACGGGCGTCTCGCAGGCGGTAGGAGCAGCAAGCGCCGAGGCTGCACCGGCGGCTACCCTGCCGTGAGGAGCAGGAGGAGGAAGAGGCGGCGGCGGCCGCCCAAGCGCGGCGGAGCAGCGGCAGCATCGCGGCGGAGATCGCGGAGCCGCCGCCCAGCCCCGGCCCGGCCCGGCGCGGCCCCTTCCGGCACGGCCCCCCCGCCATGGCCCCGCCGCAGCGGCCTCGGGGGTGGGCCGGCTCTGCCCTCCTCGGCTCCTTGTCCTGTGGCAGCCATGGAGCCGCGGCAGCAGCTCTGTGCGGGTAGGGGTTCGCCATTTTCTGTGCTCTCGGTGGACCCCTGGCAAAAGGGCGTCCCCTCACACCAAGCCGCTTATGTCAAAAGTGAACCCTTCGCACCGAGTACATACCCTCAAAAGAGTATCCCATCACGCAAAAATGTGTCCCCTCGCGGCAAAATAGCACTTTTTCCCTCATACCGCAGCGTTTCTCATATCGAGTCTTTTCCCTCATGTCAAGTGAGTATTTATTCCCTCGCATCAGAAGCGATTCCTTCGCATCGAATACATCCCCTCACAACAAATGAGAACTGTCTCACCCAAAAAGTGTCCCCTCACACCAAAATAGCATTTATTCCCTCACATCAAAGTAGTTCTCCTCACACCAAGTGCACCCCCTAAAGCCAAAAAGGTATTTATTCCCTCGCACCAAAAGTTATTCCTTTGCACTGAATACATCCTCTGACACCAACGGACTATTGCCTCACCCCAAAGTGCCCTCACACCAAAAGTGATCCCTTTGCACCAAAAAATGCACAGAGATGGGTGTCCCTGGCACAGCATGGTCCTTGCTCCAAGCCACATTGGGAAAAGTTATGAAAAGTTAATATTATGTTTACTTTTCTTGGCTATCACAGAGGCAGGAGGTCAAAATAGTCCCACCTTGGATGGTGAAAGGGTCAACTCAACTCAGTATTCACCTGACACTGCTTGAGGCAGTGAAACCTTGATGAAACTGGTTAAAATCTTCGTCACTCCTCCTGTTCCAGCTGCCAGTAAGGAGCACATAGCAAAAAATATACTTTAAAAAAGAAAGGAAAGGCTGTAGAAAGCTGAAAGCATCAGTGAAAGCACAGAGATAAAACAAGATTTCTCATTTCTGCCAGTTCTCTTGAGCAGCCAGGAGGAAAAAAACCACTCTCAGCAGCTCCAGGTCTTCTTCTTGCCACCTGCTTTGGACCATTTTTAATTACTCCCTTAAAGTAATTTTGCAAACCTGCATTTATCTTTTGAGGATTTTTTATCTTGTTAGGTTGAGTACTTTTGAAGCTTCACGAGGAACCTAACGTAACATTGAGACTGTTTTACTGAAATGAAGACAGGACCAGATACTCAACCAGCGTCAACTGAGAAGTGTTTGCTCTGTTTTACCAACATTGTGTAAGAAGTTTCCATTGCATTCATGGTATAACATGTTTAAAGTACTCCTGAGTTGAGTAAGAGCAGGTTGAAATCTGGCAAACAATTTTCTTTGAGTGGCTACACAATCGCTAGCAGATCATCAGGAGATGTACAAACAGCTCGTGATGTCAACATGTTTCAAACTGGGTTTAAATTTCATTTTACTTCTTCCCTGCAGCCTTTTTTTGTGTACCAGGATTCAGCTGCAAGCAAAATGAATTCTTGGTTTGACTCCTAACGTTTTTCAGGATAACTAATTTACTGTTCTTAACAGAATTCTTCCTGTAGCTTAAAAAGAAGAGGTGAATAATCAATGAAATTGAAAAGACCTGCTGCCCATAAACATCATGATTCAGTCAGGCTTAATCACGGTTTAACAGCCTGTTGATCATGGTTAGGCAATTCTTGAGCACAGGCGTGTCTTGCTGAAGCTACTGATGAACAAAAGGGTTCCTGTTCATCACGACAGCCCAGATGGGCTTAGGTGTTTTATATTCGGTATAAACAGGAGATACTGGAGGTTATTCTCATCTACCAACAAATTACTATCATCCCTTCACTGTTCTCCCTTGTCCTATTCTCCCAGGATGTGCCCTCTAAATACAACCGATAACCTTGGGCAGCTTAGAAATTACATCTGCACCTAGTTCTGTAATTATAAGAAATCACAGAAAATTACAGGCATCCCTTTTCTGTATGTTAAACTGGTGAAATAAAAAGCCTCAAACTCCAGTGCTTTACACAGCGACATTAAGACAACCCAACTCTATGAAGCTTTTCGGTAGTTTGAAACTGCAAAGTTTTGAAAAATATGATTTTTTTTTTTTTTTTAACAGAGTCACTAAGCTGAACAGAGTGAGTCACCTCTTGTGGGCTGAGCAGCACAACCCAAAAGAAGTTTATGGCACATTCGGAAATGATGAGCTGGTGTGGTACAAAACTAAAGAGAAGTAACTTAGACCTGAAGCACTTTTGTTTCCCTCCTGAATCATTCGCAGAACTTCCACCCAGTTTTTCACGAGCACTTCTTCCTGAGCATGAAGTTCAGTAAAACCCCAGCATTTAATTTTAAAAAATCCTTCAAAGAAAACCCTTCAAAATATGCGCTCAGTGGCAGGGAGATGGCTTGGAAACTGCGGACAGAAAAACAAAAATTACCTGTGCCAAAAGGAAACCTAAGCCCTAAACCCTGTTCCCAGCACTTAACCAATGTAGCCAAAATCTACTTTTCTGGAGCATTCCAGAAAGAGAGTTTTCCCTTGACCATGCCCCAGCTCGAGATGGTGATTTATGCAAGAGAGACGCGGCTCTCATGCAGCAAGAGCTGGAGAGAACAGCAGCAGCCAGAATCACAACATCCCTGTTGTTTCCCCCAAATTGCTCCATTTCTGGGCCATCTGGAAGGTCCCAGCTGGGCTCTCTCTTGTTCCTGAACACAGAGTGGTTTCCACTACCAGAAAGGGAAGAGCACAAGGGATGAGCTCAAGTGATGCAGAATCTTCGTGGAAAGAGGAACAGAAATCTAACCTACGAGCTTTCCAATGTCCATATTTAATTTTAAAAAGGCGAGAATTGAGAAATAAATGTGCATTTTGCACCCTTTGCTCACTGAGGAAGGGCCTGGTCTGATGTTTGCCTTTGTCACACACACATCTCTGGTATTGTCAGAGAAGTTAAACTAAATTTTGTCGTACAAAAAGCATGACCAAGATGGGAATCACCTGTGAAAAGGGAATTACTACAAATAGATCTAATCTGTGCCTGATTTATTTGATTTTTTAAAAGTCCCCAACAGACAGAGTGATGCTCCATTTAATCTTACAGTATTTAGGGGCTTCTTACATTTGCACTGTGGTTTTTCCCACTTTGCCCAGATTTATAGAGCCATCCAAATAGCCCCAATATTCAGAATTATTTTCTATAATTAATTGCACCGTTTGAAGTATTTGTTTAAAAGCCCATTTAGGACTGATATAGGTATCAAAAGCTTCAGGGTGGGAGTTCAAGATCCAGATGAAAATACAGGTTTTAATCTTTGAAAAGAAAAAGACCTGTTGAATCAAGTGCTTTGATTTCTTCACACAGGAACTTTCAAATGAGATAAACCAGGGCAGACAGTGTGGTGGGAAGAGCTGAGAAACCCCACCCCGGGGAAGGAAATAAGCCATAGCAACACACTCCGAATGAGAAAATAAAACATAGACATTCCTGAAACTCAGTAAAGAGCCATTTTGAACTTTAAAGGACCACGGCTCTGCTTCAGCCACTGGGATTGAATATTGCAGAGGAAATCCAAGCCAGGTTGATTTCCTTGCAGGTTTTTTTGTCTGAACCAAGATCTCGGAGGAGAGCAGCACTGCTTGGCTCAGGCCCATCTTGACAAGGTGCTGAAAGTTGTGCTGAATTGATGTCAGATGGGGAGCGTGATTTAGGGCAGTTTATTGATAAACAGCCCGGTGCTTTTTATCAAACAGATGTAGCTGACAGGGTGCTCCCAGCTCGACAGGGGGGAAACAGCAGCAGATTGTGAAACGCTGAGCTTTTCTCTGCCTCCACAGTGTTTGGCCGAGATAGGAGCCTGGCTGAGGAGGCAGTGGCTGAGCCCAGATAAGGGGGAGGTAATTCCAGCTGGCAAGGTAAAGCAAACAGAGGCTTTATCTTCTTCTGTATAAAAACATTTGCAGATATTATGCATGCAGGCTTAGGAACTCAGCATGGAAAGGGCTTGGAAGAGAACTCCTGGGCAATTTGGGGAGGCACTGCAGTTGTATGTGCAGGCCTGGAGATGGCACACCTGGATTGTGTGGCACTGCTGCACTCCTACAATGCTTTGGAAAAAACCTCAAAACTTGAAAGATTCTGCTTTTAAAAGGGCAAGAAAAGAAAAAGCCATTTAGGTCTGCTCTGGTAATAATTACTAAATTAGGCTTAAAAATCCCCATGGAGAGCATTTCCAGCAATTATTCTAAAAAACTAATGTCCTAAACCTCCACTCCATGTGTTGTCACAAGATACCTCAGACACCCCCCGGGAATTTTGACATCCGTGCCACAATTCTCACCAATGTTTCTGCAGTGTTTTCCCAGTGAAGTGCAGGAAAAGCTCTTTGTCCTCGTAGGGTCACAAGGAGAAGCCAAAAAAGCTCCAGAAATTGTCGGCCTTCAAGTTGTTTAACCCTGGTGTGAGTAACTGTGGAGTAACTCACAGGCTGCCTCACTCAGAGCTCCTGTCCACTCTCTGCCTGCCAAATCCAGCCTTTCCAAAGACAAACTTGTCCTGACTCACTTTGTTTTGCCATTTCCTGCACAAATGGCACAGAGAAAAGAAAGATTTAAGGAATAAATAATATCTATCTACTAATGTGAGTAAAAATAGAGACCAATTGTGGCTCATTTAATCAGCAGTGGTCCTTGGATGGAACAGCCTGGCCTGATCTCTTCTTGGAATGTGATCTCATCTTACCCATAAAATAATTCCTGTCGCCATTTCTTGTGGAAATCCAGAGCTCAGCTCTTCTCCGGTTTAACTTTTCACTCTATTGAACAATTTCAAATCATTCTCCCAGAGCGACACTTGCTCTGATAAAACAGAAATGGAGCACTTAGTTCCAACACACTCTATCCCAGAAGTTTCTAATTCTATGGGCCATAAATTCTGGTGGTGCAGTAACACTGAACAAGCAGAAAAATTGGGATTGCATGCAAGGATTCTGTGCTGCTGTTCCACGGATTTCATTTCTTTCTAACAACTTCGACTCTGCCTTCCAAACTGGAAGTTGTTGGACTCGCCACAAATATTCCTTTGCAATCTTGGTTCATGTCTTCGGATGTAAAAGCAATAAATAAAAATACAGCCTAATGACAGAGCTTTTGAACCACAATTCCAGTGGATTCTCTGGATTTCCCCTTGGAAGCAGTAAGTCCTGTCAGTGCTCACCCTGAGCCATTGGTATGAGCCCAGCATTGCTTTTCTGGCACACAGTTGGGCTTTAGCTCTTCAAGCTCTCCTGAATTGCAAAAGTTTGCTGATAAAATGGAGGAAAAGGAGTGATTTAGGCAGTGCTTGGGAATAAATTCTCTCATGTGCACCCACCCATCTGTGGAGTGGGTGTACACACTAATTAACACATCTAATGAATATGAATTCACTAGGAAAGCTACTATTACATGCACCTAATTAATACTAATTTACTAGAAAGGCTATTATTTTAGAAGGTTGAATCATTGTTTTTCTAGATGTTACAGTAGTGCTTTTCTTTGAAGGACGAGGTCTTTTTCCTTGTTTTAATGGGAAAAATGAAGTTTCTGAGAGTGCCTGGAGAGTTAATGAATATTTCTTGGAGTTTCCATATAAAAGCCTTGTGCTCATCTCCACTCTGCCTTGGTTTATATCACAAAACGATCTGTTTTTCATAATTAGGTAAATACAAAATTTGGCATTTGCTAATTGAAATACAAGGGAATCACACCTGACTGTTCACGGAGGAACCTGGCTCTGTTCTTTGGGAGAAGTTATTACACTGAATAAATTTACAGAGGGAAAAATAGGAAACAAAAGGTTTTTCTAGCTATAAAAAATTACTCTTTGCTATTCTCCAGCTGACATTATCTGCACGGCAGCGAGTAGACACAATCTCTGGCTGGCCCCATCTTATCTGTAAGTAAGTTAATCAGTATTTTAAATAACTAAATCTTTAACATCTTCCAGGAGTATCTTGCACCTCCAAGTGATTTATTGGAGGTCTGTACAGCACATTTGGAGGGGTTTGTGGCTCGTACTAGGCCTCATTTTCCAAATCAAACATTGCAGTGGCCATGAAATTCCGAGTCAGAATCAATTTGTGCGAGATGTGGTTTGAATTATGCTCATAAATGCAGATTTCTTTGAAATCAGCCAAGCCTCCCAAGTAGTGATTGCATTTTGTTACAGGTTGGAGTCACAAACAACCTGGTGACACGGCAGAAATAAAGAAATAAGAAAGAACAAGGCTGAACCCTGAAATTCCACGAAGTATTTCCATTTCTTTAATTCCATTCGCTCTTGTTTCTTCAATCTTTCACCCACATTCCCAAATTCCCCTTTTCGATTCGCTGATAAATAAGAACAACACCCAACCCCACCAGCATCTCCCTCAGGCAGGCATCCCATTTTTCACCAATTTGGACGAAATGAAGTGACTTACAGGCAGCATTCCTGGTTTTTTTCCGGGAGCAGGCAGCCAGGCTGCAGGGCCGTGCTGGCACAGCTCGGAGCGTTTGCAGCTGCTTGGAGAGACGCACCAGGGCTGTTGCCTTCACACCATTCATCGCTGCCACCCAGGCACTCCAAACCTTCACTGCCTCCCTCAGCAGAGCCTTCCACAGCCTAACAACCCATCAGCATCACAGGGAATAAAAAATCCTATCGCTCTAGAGCTCCACGGGAACCGAGGGGTCGCCAGGCTTATTGATAAATAATTTTGAGAGCACTCTTTGCTGGTTAAGAGGTGGAGCCAGCCCAGGAGTTAATTTTCAACTTGTCCCTGCTCTGTCTTCTTCATTGGCTCTCCATTCTCTCTCAGGGGCTGGCTGGTTGATGATTATTCCACATCTGCTACCCAGGGGCTTTTTCCCCACCTCATCTGGCTCCAAGAGCACCAAAGTGTTGCAGAAAACTCCTCTTTGGTATGCGAGGAGAGGATTCTTATCACTCCTTCAAATGCATGCTTTGAATTTGACGAGTTGTATATTTGAATATTGATAGCCAAGAGGTGCTGTCAGGACCAGCTGAATCGCTCCGAGCTGGGGCTCAAACAGAGGAATTCCCAGAAATCCAGGAGCCATGCAGGGCTGGGCCCAGGGGAACACAGAGAAAAGTGTTTTACCTCTGAGCAGTGACTACAGCAGCCTCCAGGTGAGGAACTGCAGAACAAGGGGTGCCAACAGCAAATGTGGTGACAAAAACATCCCCTAGTTGTGTATAGCTAAAAGTAATGTCATAAGGACCTATAATTACTCCTGTGCTCACACTTGGACCCCGCTGAAGTTTGTGTCTGGGAGAGAACAGATGGGAGATGTTTTCCTGACCCATATTTCTCAGAGATGAAAGCAAAAATGTTACTCTCTTGCTGTTTCTAGGGACACCTCCAATAACTTTGTTACCTCGTGGGAAAATTCTGTATAGAAATCCCAGGCTTTCATTTTCTTTAGGATGTTTGCTCTTCCTCCAGTGGCCAAAATCCCTGTTGATGGCACAGACACATCCAAGTCAGAGCTGTGCTTTCTCAGGCCAAGCACAGAAACACAGGAAAGGAGCTATTCCTGTAAAAATTTCCCAATATTTTAGATTATTATAGGCCAAATAGGAACAAAGATGGGGAGCTATTGAAGATGGAATCATCCTTCCCATGGACAAACCAAAGGGTCCCCTGGCAATCCCAGCCCCTGGGAGTGACAAACCAGGTCCAAGGTGCAACCCAGGAGCACAGGAAGGAACAAAAGGAGACAGGGCCAAAGCCAAGGAGCAAAAAAAGTCCCAAATCCTTCTTAGAGACAAAGGCAAACCTGAAAATAATAACCACAGCCCCAGAGCTGAGGCTTAAATATTCTCCTGGCTCATCGTGGTAGGTGGAGGCTGCAGGTAAGAATTATTGGGGTCCATAAATTTAATTTAAAAATCCCTCAGGCTCATGACAAAATGAAAGTATTTCCAGAACTTGTGATTCTCTTTCTCCATTAAATACATAAGTGGGTATATTTTGGAAACTACAGAATCCATCAATGACAGAGCAAGGAGTGACAAATGATAAGACTGTTAACATTCTGCCATTAAACCAATTTTTTTTACAATTCGTTAATTACCTGTGAAATATTTTTCATGAGTTTTGGTTTGTGGTTTTTTTTTAACAATCTGGTGTTTTGAATGAGGAACTTCTTGGTGATGTTTTCATGAAACATCTGCCTGTCTGTCATCTCTTATCACACAGGGTGTCAGTGCAGGGCTCAGCCTCAGGGAATCCTCTTTACTATCCTAAAGTGGCCAGCTTAGCTGTGCTATTTATTATTCCAACCCCTCCTGTTTAGCAGAGCCTTCCTCACTGCTTGTCATTTATTTCCTGAGCTGCCAGCTCTGGAGTGAGAGCACAGCCTGCACTGTCAGCTCTGAGTTCTGCCCTAAGAACTGGAACATCAACTATTCATAATTGGGTAATTTGGGTGAGGAGTGTGGCTGTGCACAATGAAAATTGGCTTTTTTGGCTTCATAAAATGAAACAAGTGAAAATCTAGAAATTTCTTGCTGTCAGTGCCTCCAAACTGGGCAGAGAGGATCAAAAATTTTTTTTGCCTTTTTTTTTTACTGAAGCATTCCCAGTACTTACTTGTTTCTTGGTTACCATTGTTCATGTTAATTGTGTTACTTGCAGAGGGAAAATCACCTCCTCCCTGCAGTGTGTGAAAGGAATCTGATTCCCAGGCATCCTGCTTGGAAGGGTGTTCCTGCCTTAGTGTTACCTCAGTCAAACCCAATAATTCAGCAAAAAATACAGCATTACAATTTTACTGTAATTAGATATCATGAAGGTGATTTAATAATGAATATTCTCCTCACCTAATTATTGTCTAATTGGCAGGACAATCAGTCAGGTCGTGGGAGGCTGCGTGGGATTTTTGAGGCTGAGGAGTGAGTGGAAACCTCTGTGGAGTGGCTGAAAAGGTCACTTAGGGCAGGTTCCCCACAGGAACTGGTCATGCCTGGGTGGCTTTTCCCCTCATTTCCCTCAGGAGCAGCTCACACTTCCCCTGGCAGATTTTGCTTGAAGGAAGCAAATTTTATTTGACATCCACATTTTGCTGGGATGCTTCATCCAGCTGAGCTCAGCAGCCTGGGAACCACCTCTGCTTTTTCATCCTCTCTCTTGCATTGGGTCCCCAAACAGGACAGAACATTGCAGCTGTGTCCCCATGAGTGCTGAGTGGGGAGAATTCCTGAGCTGTGCTGGAATGCTCTGTCTGATACAGCCTAGGGACCTTCATCCTACTGGAGAACACCTGGAATGGGAAAAAAACCATCTCCAGAGCTCTGCAGTCCCCATGTGGAAGGGAAGCACAGGATTACACCATCCCAAGGGGTTGGAATTTGCCTCTGTTGGCCGGCTGACCTGAGTTACCCTCCCCGAAGGGCAGCCCTGCCCTCCTGCCTCTGCCACGTGGAAACCTGCTCAGGGACCTTCTGTCACCCTGGCCACTGCTGGACAGCTGCACTCACTTTATTTTACCTCTCATGATGCCTTAGGTTTTAACTTTTATATTGTTCCCAGCCCTGCAGTGCCCAGTGTGACTCTGCAGTTCCCTGGAGCTCGTTCAGTGCTGTTCTCTCATGCTAAAATAGACATAACAAAACCTCTGTAACTTGCTCTCCAAGGACACCCAGAGCAAGAACTGTAAACCTTCATCTTGGGCAAATTCCATCCTTGCCTGGCTTCTGCTTGGGCAATTGATGCTGATATCAAAGTGGGAAGAACTCGGGAGCTGGCATTGTCCATTTTGGGATGCACTGAGGCAGGAGCCTCTGGAGCCCAGAGTGTGACCTCTGAAGGCCTTTCAAATAAATCTCCTTTATTCCTGTCTAGTCTCTGTTTCTAGGCAGCCATTTAAGGCATCACTCACACCTGAAACGTTTGAGTTGCATCACGAATAATTTTGGATGTGTCTAAATGGATAGAGATGTAGGAGATGATCAAATTCTGCTTAGAATCATAGAAAGATAAAATCCTCTAAAATCAGCAAATATAATGAGCTTCTCTTCAGGCTTTGCTCATACCCATGGGTTAAAAAATACTGGTGGCGATAATGGTACCTGACCAAATAAAGGTGCTCTGGTGCAAACCTGAGCAGAGCTGGGCAAATCTCAGCTGTGTAAGGGAGGTAAAAGGGTAGAGAAGCAGCTCTGAGTGGTCCTGGGAAGATCCCAGCCAGGCAAAGTGTAAACACAGGGCTCGTGCCAGGGGCACATTTCTGAGAAGGGAAAGAGCCTCTCATCATGTGTTTTCCATGATGTATTCAGGGAGATGGAAGAGTCTGTCAATAAATAAGAGAACACTGAGATCATGCCTGACCCTTCTCCCCTCGTTTCTCAGGCTGGCAGAAGTGACCCTACAGGACCATGGACTTTGACCAGCCAGGTGGCAAAATGTGTAACAATGTTTTTCTGTCTGCTGAGGGATTCAAGGCCTTTTCTTCCATCCCTGCTCATGAAAATTAGGAGTATTCTCATAGAATAAAATGGAGTTTACTCAGAATAAACCAGAATGAGATCAGAGTAATGATACAGAGGTGGCTGAAGTAGGTTCAGGAGCAAAATCCACTTGATCCTGCCCTGTTTTCTGTTACAAATCACAGTTCTGAGAGGTTTGAAAATGGTTCTGGTGTCTGAAAAATAAATGATGAGCTTCTCCTCATATGCTGCTACAGCACTTTTACAAATAATATTAATATTCTCTTGGTTAAAGATGTATTTTATGTAACTTTTCCTTAAGCATCACTGTCACAACACAGGACATGCTGTGTTCATAAGGCTGGGTTTGTTTCCCTCTCCACTTACAAGAGATATTATAGAGAAAACAAATAAACAAACCCCAGCAGGAAGAAATGAATCAATGGGGGAGCTCCAAGTACTCTTTTTACTTGGATGTGATTGAGGATTTTATCCTTAGGAAACAAAATTATTCTTCCAGACTTCTTCCAGCAGAAATACTCTGGAGTGACTTCTGTGCCCTGCTCACATCTTCCCCATGCCTTTGTTGCTGTTATCCTCATGCTCAGCAGTGAGGATAATTATGAATGTCTGTCACTTGTTTAAACAAATGCTTTGTTTGGCAACCTTTGTTTTCCTGCTGCTGCAGCTGCAAAATTGTATGCACAGTGTGTTAATTTTTTACCTTTGATGCCATGGGAAGGGTTTTTTTTTTTTTCCCCCAATGAAAAGAGAAGGAAACCAATGAATAAGATCCCAATCTCTCCTGATCCACACAAACCATGTGAAAGCAGCAACTTCCTTAGAAAACAATAGTAAATGAATGCTGATACCAGGGTAAAATAAGCTGGATACTTCCTGGAAGCCAATGATTCCTCAGAACATGGCAAAGCACAGCCCTAAAATGCAACAGAGACTGAAAAAAAAGAGCATGAAAATGTGAGGAAATAAAAAAACAAAGAAATCTTTTGTTTTATTTGGGCCAACAAACTAACAGGGCAACACGGGGTATTTTCTTCTATGAAATTAAAAAATTAAATTGATATATTGGCACCCTGAAGATCTCAGGTATTTTTATATGAGGACAGGAAATTAAGAATGGATTCGATGTCGGCACTTGAGCAAATTATCATGCTTTAAATCAGAATAAACCTTCCATTGCATCAAGTTCTTCTTGGCATTTGCTCATAGGCAGACTCTTATCCCAGGGTGAAGTGAAGCCCTCGTTCACTCAATGGGGATTACACTGAATTTCATTCAATTATTGCAGCACCAGTCACGGGAGCTCAGTTTTGGCAGCTCTTGAAGCTCAGGAGATTGGGAAGCACAGGAAGCAATTACCCTTTGGTCAGTTATTCATTGGTCCTGGGAATCAAAGACTAAAACTCAAATCTGGGCCTTCAGATTTAACAGAAAGATCTTTTCTCTCTTTCAGTCAGACTTCCTGCTGCATGAAGTGTTTGTCATATCTGGCTGTACAGCCTCAGGGAAACACAGGATAAGCCATGATAACAGAGCCTTTCCATGATTTATCGGTGACAGTCATGATTTTAAAAAGAAATGCCTCCTGGTTTGGAAAAAAAATCCAAAATCCTTGCTCTGGTAAAGAGGGAAAAACTCTTCCAAGAGGTAATTGTGGATTCTCAGCTGCTGGATCAGAGCAGACTGGCAGGAGGAGGTGCTGCAGCCTCCCTTGGTGATAAATTGTTTTATTTGTTTATTCTGCTCTTATCTCTGATCAGAGTTGCAGACATCACTTGGAGCCTGCCAGTATTTCCTGCAGTTAATTTGAGATAAATTAACTTTGGGTAAATACTGTAACTGCTTTATGACAATGACAGTTTTTGTGCTTGTGTTGTGAACTGATTCATGGCTCCCCAGAGGAGTAGGATCTCACACCTCCAGCAAACGGGAGTTAATAATCTGTGGGATGGGTATATTAGGAAATTATGAGAAATCAGAGCAGCTTTCACACTTTAGGATGGTAAAAGCTTTTCCCAGCAGCTCCCTGCAGCAGGTGGAACATGGATATTTGTATCCCTGCTATTTTATATCCCTGATATTTTCCAGCTAGGACCTGCAATTACTTGAGTCCAGCAGAAACTCTTCAGCAGAACTGCTGCAGGGCAAATCCCTGCAGCAAAGCGTGAAATATTTCCGTGTGAAAAGTCAGTTTCTAAGTAGTTTAACCTTTGAACTGCCTGATCTGCTTGTGAAGGGGGAGAATAAATAAATGAACAGACTCAGCTGAGCGCTTCCAAACCTGGATGAGGGAGCAGTTTCTGAATGCACCAGGTTTGCAGGTGTCAGGACAACCAGCTCCAGCTGAACCAGAGTGGATTCAGCTGTGTGACAAGACACTGGAGAACCCCATTAAGCACCTTATTTAAGGAATATTTTAATGCAGAAGTCTGAAAGTCGCTGCTCGCTGTGCTGAAGCTGAAAAATGAAGTGTGGTTGGTCTTTATTGGGCTACACTGTACTATATAAAGACATAAAATCGTCTAATCTTTGTCCTCTTTCAGAGCCATTTGCATAAACTTCCTCCGTGTTTCTTTTTTGGGGCTTTTTGCATATTTTTGTCATCTCCAGAAGGTTCACGGAGCATTCCCCACCTTCTCCCAGCCCTCCTGTTCTCCCAGCACACACAAGTGGCAGCAGAGCGAGGATGATGAGCTCAGTTAGCAGATTCCCACTTGCTGCCTGCTGCTCAGCTGTGCTCTGGGCACCGAGACATTCCTCTCCTTAACGTGACACTGACACCCAGCTCAGCCCAGCTCAGCGAGGGGGAGGAACCTGCTGGAAGGGGCAGGGAAATGAGTGAAGGATGGGAATGGTGTGAATGACTCTGGAGGTGCAGATCCCCATTGAATCTGTCTGCTGACAGCTCTGCTGGCCAAGTGCTGTGCGCACTGAGGGGCTGGAGCGTGTCCAGGGAGGGGAATGGGGCTGGAGAACTTCTGAGGGAGCTGGGAAAGGAGCTCAGCCTGGAGAAAAGGAGGCTCAGGGGGGACCTTGTGGCTCTGCACAACTCCCTGACAGGAGGGGGCAGCCGGGGGGGGGTCAGGCTCTGCTCGCAGGGAACAGGGACAGGAGGAGAGGGAACAGCCTCAGGCTGGGCCAGGGGAGGCTCAGCTTGGACAGCAGCAGGAATTTCCCCATGGAAAGGGTGCTCAGGAACTGCCCAGGGAGGTTTGGAGTGCTCATCCCTAGAGGTGTCTAAGGAATTTCTGGAGGTGGCACTCAGAGCTCTGGGCTGGGCACAAGCTGGGGATGGGTCACAGGTGGCACACGATGATCCCGGAGCTCTTTCCCACCCTCCACGATCCCTGCGGTTCCGCGATTCCCTGACTACACTTCCCGGCACGCCCCGCGCCACCCGCGCGTACTACAGGTCCCGGCGTGCTCCTGCGGGGGCGCGCGCGCTGCCCTCTGGGAGCTGTAGTCCGCTCCCCGCTTGCGGCGCCTCGGCGGGGAAGGGCGGGGGCATCGCGCGCGCGGGCGCGGCGCGGGCGCGGCGCTGGGGCCCGGGCCGGATCTCTCGCGAGGAAGGACGCCATTATCGCAGCCGCCGCACAAAACACCACGAGAACTCGGCGCCCGCCTCACACGGTAACGCGGCGCCCCGCGGGCG
>VZRF01012004.1:655357-719932 GCA_013396875.1 Vireo altiloquus
CTCCGCCTCCCCCCCATCGCTCCCATGGGGGTCACCCGTGGTTCGATAGCGGGGAGAAATTCCTCCCTGCGAGGGTGCCAAGGCCCTGGCACGGGGTGCCCAGAGAAGCTGTGGCTGCCCCATCCCTGCAAGCGTCCAAGGCCAGGCTGGACGGGCTTGGAGCAGCCTGGGATGGTGGAAGGTGTCCCTGCCCGTGGCAGGGGGGGAACGGGATGAGCTTTGATGTCCGTTCCACACTGAGGTTTGGCTCTTCCCCTCCCCGCTCCGGGGCTCACCCCCTTGCCGGGCTCCCCGGTGCTGGGCTCGGTGTCCCGCTGGCCCCCCGGGACGCGTTTGGAGCCGGGCGCTGCAGGCTGGGATGGGAGCTCTGCTCCATCCCTGCCGTGCTGCGGGGACAGGGAACAGCCCCGGGACCCCTCCCGGCCCTGGCAGCTGCGGTCCTTTACTGCCATCCAGCTCAGGATATACACATTTATATCAGCATTGCTGGTTTCTATCCTCCTCATACCAGTTCCACCTAGGAGAGTGGGTTTAGATGGGATATTGGGAAGGAATTTTTCCCCGTGCGGGTGGTGAGACTCTGGCACAGATTTCCCTGGAGCTGCCTCATCCCTGGAAGTGCCCAAGGGCAGCTTGGAGTAACCTGGGATAGTGGAAGGTGTTGGGGATGGAACGAGAGGAGCTTTAAGGTCTCTTCCCACCCAACCCATTCCAGGATTCCATGATTCTCTGAACGCACTCGGTATCCTTGTGCCCTTATTTGCAATTCAAGTGTCGCCTCCTTTTTTTTTTTTTTTAATTCCCTTTTTTTTTAATGGTTTTATTTTTAAATCCATCCACAGTGGCAAGTTGTGTACTTAACCAAATATAGTCATTTTATCCTGCTATGGCTTGGATAGTTTATGGATCAGGTTATTTTTGGAGCTCTCCAGGGAAGACTTTTTGAAGTAAACAAGGGTTATTAGCAACTGAGAGTTTGTTTTGGTGGAAGCAGCTTTATAATTATACTTTGGAGTATTTTTTGGTACTTTCTTGCCTTCTCTGTGAGGTTACCTGAGGTGTGCTGCCCTGTTGGTACCAAGATTTCAAGAAGCAAACCTGAAATTTGTATAACTTTAAATATTTCAAGCAAGATTTTGACATATCAAACAGAAAAGTGCATTTGAATTTCATAGCAGCGAGCCTTGAAGCAGAGGGTTTTCTCCGTTAGGAAGTATTCCTACATGCATTTATATATATTTTAAATAGTTGTTTATGGAAGTGCACCGGAATAATGATTCTGAAACCCTGAGCACCTTTTCCCATCCTTAAGTGACACCTTGGCTGTAATTCCATTTGCAATAATAGATGTTGGGAAGAAAGATTAATGAATTTATTGAGAGCATAAAAAGATGGAGGTTGGATTTGGGAAACATTCCATCTTCTCCAGAGGATGAGAACATTTTACAACTTTGATTTTTTAGTTTATCAGCTCTTTCACAGCACCTGGGTTTTCTGTCTGACTCACCCAGCCATGTGAAAGTTGTGTGGTTCCCGAGCAGGTGTTAATTAAGGTTCTTTTAAAGGACTAATTGATGAATAACATGCAGAGTAATTGAATAAAACCATTAAGGGCGTGGTGCTAATTAGCAACGCTCACAGCTGCAGCAGCACCTGCTCCAACAAAGAAATTTGGGAAAGGCTCCTTTCCTGCCTGTGTTGGTTTTGGAGTCCTTTTGCCGGAATTTTGGGTGTTCAGGTGAGGAAAAAAGAGCTTTTAGTCGCAGCTCAGTGTCAGCAGAGCTGCCGATTGTGGATTTAAATTGGCTTGGAATTGTGGTGTCCGGTGGGATTCACACCCCTGGGAATTCGGGAAGAGGCTCCTGTTTGCAAGGATTTGAGTTTGACTTGGTTTTTCTCTCGAGCTTTCCCCTCGACTTGTAAAGCTTTGGAGGTGCAGGAACAACACATGGCTTTATTTAGTCACAATTGCAGGGATTTCATCTCTCTCTCCTTGAAGGAACCCTAGAGTTGGAATTGCTGGGGTTGAGCCACTTGGAGGAGAGCAAAGCCAGTGGTTGGAATTAGAACCACAAAATATCTTTGTGTACAGAACTCTGCCAATAAAATTGTGGTCACAGGTTGATTGCCTTTAGTTTGAAACGCGATATTTAGTCATTAACAATTGAAATAATCTTATTTTCTCTTCTATCCATACCCATTGAAAGGTTAATCATCACCTTTTTTCTTTCCTCCAAGTAAAATAAAAAGAATAAAATGTCTTCACAGTCACATAAACCACTTGTTTCCTTGCAGGTTTAGGTTTTTAAAGGTGGTGTAAAATAGTGAATTTTGCAACCAGTTAGACTGAAAAATACACAAGAGGTTTAACTTCGTCACACCCTTGGTACGTGGGACTTGAAATAAAATAATTTGTGGTGTTGTCTGTTGAACAGAATCATTTTATGTTGTTTCCTGCTTGTGACCCCTGACTTGTAGCACTTAAGGGAAAAATATATTCAGTTCAAACCTCTGAAAATGTGATTTTTCTCGTGGAGAAGAATGAAGGGAACTGATGGCAGCTGGGGAGGCACCCTTTACACCCCTGCTCCTCAGATCAAATTCCACCAACCTGATCCTCTCTAGCACCCTCTCAATTTATGCTTTGGGGAGTTTAAAGCTGAATTTAGTTGGGATTTTTGTTGTAATTAGAGGGAGGGGAGCTGACAAGCCAGGATCAGGTGGTTTAAACGAAAATTTGGAGGCAAGGTGGGAGTTGGGCTCTGCTGGCAGGGAACAGGGACAGGAGGAGAGGGAACAGCCTCAGGCTGGGCCAGGGGAGGCTCAGCTTGGACAGCAGCAGGAATTTCTCCATGGAAAGGGAGCTCAGGAACTGCCCAGGGAGGTTTGGAGTGCCCATCCCTGGAGGTGGCACTCAGAGCTCTGGGCTGGGGACAAGGTGAACTCCATGATCCCATAGCTCTTTTCCAACCTAAATAATCCTCCGAAAATTATTCAGCGTTTGAAGAACTTCTCACTTAACGTTTCCCTACTGAAATGATGCTCTTTGGTTTCTTTTCATTCCTATTTTTGGCAGGAATTTGACAATCCTGGTATCTCTGTGTTAGAAAGCAGTGCTGAGGTCTGGTTTGGCAGCTGGAATGCTTCCTTTTCCTTGAGGGCTACAGGAGGAAAATCCATTAGGAGGCTTTGGAGTGAGCAGGTTACTTGTGTCTGGTGTTGGCTTCCCTGCTTTTCAGTAGTAGCAGCCTGTGCCAGCACTGGGGGCTGTCCTTGTCTCCTCTGGAATTGTTGGATCAGAAACTTTTTCCAGTGTTTTCAGGACTAGCAGTGCACATATTAGGAAAAATAGAAATTATTATTCTCTTTTGTGGCTGAAGGTAAGCTGGCAGGCCAAGAGGGAATGGCTCTAAACTGAAGAAGGGAAGGGATAAGTGGGATGTTGGGAAGGAATTCCTCCCTGTGAGAGTAGGGAGGCCCTGGCAGAGATTCCCAGAGAAGCTGTGGCTGTCCCTGGATCCCTGGAAGTGTCCAAGGCTGGGTTGGATGGGGCTTGGAGCAACCTGGGATAGCTGAAGGTGGATAAAACTAATCCTGGAAGTTTGTTCTGTGAATTTCCTGGAATAATGGAATACTCGGTGTTGGAAGGACCCACAGGGATCATTGATCCAGCTCCTGACCCTGCACAGGGCATTCCCAAAATCCCACCCTGGGCATCCCTGGCAGTGGTACCCAAAGGCTCCTGGAGCTCTGGCAGCCCCGGGGCTGTGCCCATTCCCTGGGGAGCCTGGGCAGTGCCAGCACCCTCTGCGGGAAGAACCTTCCCTCATATCCACCCTAAACCTCCCCTGGAAGTAGTTGCAGGATTTTTGGAGCTGTTCCCACTACAAATCCTCCATCTAGTGGCTGAAAACAAGAAAACAAGGGGACAGAATTTGCTGTCTGGGCAGCTCTGCTCTCACGTTCGCTGCTTTTCAGCAAACTGCAGGAGCTGTGCCCGGTGCCAACGATCCCTGGCCGGAGTGACACCACCAGGGCACAGAATCCAACCTCTGCCTCAAGGCTTTGCAGCCACCTCCATCCCTCCCTGGGGCTCGGCTGATGGAGTTCAAGGGGATTAAATGTCTGTAAATTGAAATTCAGGCCTCCTGGTGTGCGTGCAGCACCTTAAAGCTGAGCCACGTGCAGATATCTCTTGTCTCTCATTCATTACCCGCAGGCTGTGCCCGAGGGGGTTGGCACATGGGCATCCTGGATTTCTACCAGATCCGCAGGGAATTTGGGCTTTGACCACCTACTGCCATTCCCTGTGCCCGGCAGGACAAAGCACGGAAGGCATTCCTGGGTTATTTGTTGGGTGTTGTGTTAGGGTCTGTGCCAGGGTTAGAAAAATTGGGTAAAGATATCCAAGCAAAACAGCGCCTTGTACCAGGTGGAATGGAAAAAAAAAACCCCAAAACCTAAAAAGTGAATATTTCTGAAAGCAAAACAATCAACCAACAATAATAACGGGAGCTTTCGTGGTAATATTTGAGAATTTCTGCCTCCCTGGGTGGTTTTGTGCTCCGGAAAGTTTCCAGCTCCTCTATTCCTGGAGCAAGCATTTCTTTTTTTTTGGTTGCTATCTGAATTTTACCACTTGTGTTGGAGTCCATCACCACATTATCTCTGTGAGTGATATTTATTTGCTCTATCCATCTCCGGAATGTTGTGGCTGTTGTCCTGGTTTTCCCAGATAGGGAATTTTCTGTCATTTTTTTGGGAGAACAGGCATTTTCCCTGAGCTTTGGCCGAAGCACAGCTGCTTGTCAATTATGACACTCATTTTTAAATGGTTAAACCGAAATGTTTGTGTGGTTTTACTATGAAATTTAATTGAAACACCATGTTTTTCTTTGCCTTTTAAGGCAGATTGAGAATAAGGGTGACACAGCCAAACAGATGCTAAGAAAAATGATTCTCCTTTGTAGTTTTGGGTAGTGAGAAGGAAGTGTAAATCTGATCTCTTCCTCCCAAAATGATCTTTAGCTCCCATTGTGATGGGCTGCAGAGAGCTGGGCTTGGAGGAGCCTCTTGGATTTACATTGCAGTGAGCCCTGAGTGCTCTCAAATTATTGCTTTTTATTCTGTTCCATTAGCACTGGTGTGGCTTTCCTGGGAATTGGGAATTAGTGCAGGAAGGCTCCCTTGCAGCTGCCAACCAAAGTGATTTTATCTCGGAGGAAAAACCAAGCTCAGCATTAGAAAATTGTTGCAAGTCACAGAGCAAGACTGAACTGAGAATTATTGTGTTCTGAGCTTTGTAACTCCTGGGAATAACTTCATGTATCCAATTATCCCAACATTCCCAGAGGTTGGAGGGGGGTGGTTCTTCCTGAAGACCTTCCCAGGGACAATTCTGTCCTGTTCCTGGGCTGCTGCTTTGCTGGCATTCCACAGTTTGTTTCCCAAGTGGAGTTAAATGTGGATTATTCCTTGCCCGGACACAGCTCAGTGCCCCCTCCAGGCTGTTTCCTTGCAGGGATGAGACCTCAGGGGTTTAAATAAAAACCAAATGAATGAGTATTTTATCCTCTGCATCTTCCCTGGAGAGGGTGGCTGATCTTTATCCCATAATCCCTGTAGTGCTTGGGGTCATTTCTCTCCTCATGGAGATCAGATTTATTCCTGTCTCTGGGCTGGGCTGGGCTTGGCTTTGTGTTCACAGCTGTGGCAAACCTTGAGAAGTGTCACTAAATCAGAGTTTTTGCAGGATAAGAACCTTTGTTGCTTATCTCAGAAAAAAGGACTCGATGAATCAACTAAATTCATTCCAGGGGAATGATTTTACACGGACAGAGGACAGGGAAAGATGGAATATTGGGAAGGAATGAGAGTGGTGAAGCCTTGGGATGGATTTCCCAGAGAAGCTGTGGCTGCCCCTGGATCCCTGGAAGTGTCCAAGGCCAGGCTGGACAGGGCTGGGAGCAACCTGGGACAGTGGGAGGTGTGGATGGGATGGGATGAGATGAGATGATCCTCAAGGTCTTTTCCCACCCCAACAATTCCATGATTCCAAACGTGGTTGTATAAATATTCTTGTAACAGAAATTCCATATTTGAGAATTGCCTTTAATGACTTTAAAGGAAGAGTGGTAGGAAGAAGAGGAAGACCATGGTTTACAAGAGGAAGATGAAGGTTCACAGTTCTTGTTCTGGGTGTCCTTGGAGAGCGAGCTGGAGAGGCTTTGTTATGTCAGTGTGAGCATGAGAGAACAGCACTGAACGAGCTCCAGGGAGCTGCAGAGTCACACTGGGCACTGCAGGGCTGGGAAAATATAAAAGTTAAAACCTAAAGCATCACTTGGGGCTCTTGGGTTGGGCACAGGGAAATGGCATTTTCCAGCTTTTCCCACACAATTAGCAGGGAATATTTGCCATGGTGCAGGTTGGAGTCTGAGGGAAGTGATTTCATTTATCCATAGCACTGGGAAATGTCCAAGAGCTCAGCTGCTCCAGGCAGAGCAATTCCACACTCCAAGGAGAGCTCTGGAATAGGTTTTTCTTTTTTTAAAGATAATGTTTACCCTTGCTAATTAATATGAGAGAGAAGATTTATGTTTTTTGCATCTTTTCCTCTGTTAACAAGGCATTGGATGGGTTTGATTATCCACTTTGGAATGCTGCCCCGTGACTTGGGAAAGCCATCAGATATTTCAGTAAATAGTTTTGTTTACAAGGGACTGCTCAGAAGAATTATTTGGAATTAATGTTTTAAAATAGATTAATTAAATTACATTAAACTTGTGTGTGGAAAAGCTAATCTGGAATTCAGGTGAATTTAATTTAGTTGCTTACAAATATTAATTTACTTAATTAAACAAAGGCTGATTGAATTCTGTGCTAAGTATATCAATTCTGAGTAAGAGTATTGGCAGAGATATTTAATGTAATTTATCTAATCAGCTTTAAATGTATATCTTTAGTTGTCTGTGATGAGTTTTTTTGAGTGTTCCAGTACTGGAGCCACTTCCAGGCAAGTGTTTATAGGGATGCTCAAGGCTTTTTGCTCCCCTTTTGGAGGGAAAATGAGATAATTTTTAGCTGTAGTTTCATTTATCCAGCAGGAGCAAGTGTCTGGTGGGATTTTGGGGTCAGGGGCCTGAAGTGGTGTCTGGATGGGGAAAGGGAGCCCAGTGAAAGAGCTGCCCTGAGAATGGGCTGCAGGAGATCTGAAATGTTTGGGGTAACTGGGATTTCACAGAATTGATCCTTGGAAAGGAGCTCCAGGATCACCAAGCTGTGATCCCAACCTTGTCCCCAGCCCAGAGCTCTGAGTGCCACCTCCAGGGATGAGCACTCCAAACCTCCCTGGGCAGTTCCTGAGCACTCTTTCCATGGAGAAATTCCTGCTGCTGTCCAAGCTGAGCCTCCCCTGGCCCAGCCTGAGGCTGTTCCCTCTCCTCCTGTCCCTGTTCCCTGCCAGCAGAGCCTGACCCCCCCCGGCTGCCCCCTCCTGTCAGGGAGTTGTGCAGAGCCACAAGGTCCCCCCTGAGCCTCCTTTTCTCCAGGCTGAGCTCCTTTCCCAGCTCCCTCAGGAATTCTCCAGCCCCTTCCCAGCTCCATTCCCCTCCCTGGACACTCTCCAGCCCCTCAGGGTCTGTCTTGGATGACCCCAAACCTGACCAGAACTCCAGATGTGCCCTCAGCAGTGCCCAGCACAGGGGACAATCCCTGTGGCCACACCAGGGCTGGTACCAGCCAGGTGCCAGTGGCCTCCCCTGGGCACAGCTGGGCTCCTGTTGAGCTGCTGTCCCCAGCACCCCCAGTGCTTTCCCAGCTTTCCAGCCCCCTTGTCCCAGCCTGGAGCTCCAGGAGTTGTTGTGACCCATGGGCCCTGAGGAGCCTCATGGATCCAGCCTGTCCCCTTTGGAGGCACCCAGGGAACTGGGAATGGAGGTGGGAGGACATCCCTGCAGGACACACCACAACCTGCTCCTCGGTCTAAGAGTTGAAGGAGGCCCCTGGAATTCTTTGGGAGATCCACCAAAAACTCTGGGCTGGAATTGGTGGGAGCCTGGCTGGCCGGGGTCTCCTTTAATGGAATATTTTATTTTCCATTGCCTGGCAGAACTTGGCTCCTCATCCCCTCCCCCAAACAGTGGCAGAGTGGCTATAAAATATTCCTGTGTTGATCCAACTTCCACAAGCTGCTTGGGGGTGGACAAGTGGGCACGTTCTGTGGCCCTGCTGTGGTTTATCCTCAGCTTCCAGGCTTTCTGTTAATGTTTCTTTTTCATAACTTAATATTTGTTCCTGGGAACAGTTCAGCACTGGCGGCTCAGTGCCAATGTACATACACTTAATTTAGATTTGATGGGGACTAGAGTTTCAGACAGGAGGTGGAAATTAAGGGGAAAAAAAAGGGAGAATCTAGAGCAAATTTCAAGAAAAAGAGTGTTTTACGTGAGGAAATGCTGGTAAATATTTCACCGAGTAAAGTACATGGAAACTGTAATGGCAAAGTTATTCTGAATTTGTTGACTGAAGCTTTTGGAAGCTGATAAACTCTAACTCTCATCCTGTTAAATTTTATCAGGCTTTTCCCCTTGGTTCTGAAAGCAAGGTCAGCCCACCAGCAAAATTTACTATTAGAAATTGAAATGGTGAATTTGGAAGAGGGACACTTCATTCAGGGTGTGATAACTGCAGTGGCTGCAGCTTCCTTGGACGTTGCTTTCCTAATCCTCACTCTCAGGGTCGAGAACAAATTCATTCGTTTTCCCCTCGTGTTTTGCTACAGGATGGCAGCAAAAGGGAATTTTTGTAATTGAAAAAAAAAAGTGAAATTGGAATAAAATCGGTTCAAATGGGAATAACTAGTGATGTCATGAACACACGTTTCTCTGTGTGTGTTGTAGCTACTCTGCTGTTGTAGGTTGGGGGTTGTGCCCTTGTTTCAAGGCTCTAGGACAGAATATTTGAGTATTCCTGAGGTGAAGTTGAACCCTTCCAGCCTATCGCCTGGGAGAGGTGGAGAACAGGTGTTGGAAACATGAAATTCTTTTGTGTTTGTGTCAAAGAAAGGTCGAATTTAGTGATTTTTGAAATATTTAATTTTGAAGGCGCGTGGTGGGATCGTTGCATTGTGTGGGCAGGGCCAGGAGTTGGATGATCTGTGTGGGTCCCTTCAAACTCAGGATTTTCTCTGCTAAATATGCAAAGCATTAAAGTGGATTTATACAAAATCACTGCAATCCCTTCCGACTGCTTTAAAAACACCGAGAAGTTTGCAGCTCTGAGTGGTTTCAACGCAACACGTGCAGTGCCAGCTGAACAGTGAGCGCATTATGGTGAATACTGGCGATAATGAGCTTTTTAACAGTTGGGTTTTGTTCTAATTTGGCCTTTTTTTAATGCTGGGAGTGGCAGATGTCTCCCCTGGAACCCAGGGCAGGCGATTTGTGACACGATGGAGCAGCTTTGTTCTGCTCAGCCTGGCCTGCCACCAGGACTTCTCAGAAATGGCAAATTCCCCTTGCCAAAATGGCATCCACGAGCACAATCAGGACTGCCAGTTTTTTTTGGGCCTGCTGCCACAGTCTGTGCTGGCCCAAAAGCCTTTCACCATGAGCAGAATTTCAAGTGACTCAGTGCTGGCAGTGCTGGTATTTTGAGTAAACAGTTTGGAGGCCTCCTGGATGGAGAATCCTTCTCTAAGCTGTGGTGCTCTCCTAAAAATTTATCCTCTCCATGTCCAGCTTAATGGATTTCTTGGGCTCAAGTGGAAGAGGAAAATCATTATGCATAGTTTGGACTTGATTCCATGTCGGTGGTAATGGATGAATTATCATTTCGGTAAATCTCGATTTATCTCTCCAGTGTTTTTTACTCCAGGTTAAAAAGGAAAAAAAATCTACTGATCTCTTGGTGTTCTTTGTCCAGCCCTTTATAAACTGGGAGAAAGCACAGCTAGGAGAGATTCCAGTGGTTTTATTTCAATTTTACAGGTTGAAGGGGTTTTTTTAAACATTAATAAATAACCTGGACTAAGAATTGCAGGGAAGCAAGGCTGAGAAATATTTTAACTTTAAAATCAGAACCATATCCTGAAAATGGTTTCATCGGAGTTGAGCTGTAGAAAAACCAGGCAAGTTCATCCTGAATAAAAAAAGTCAAGTTTTGCTTTAGTTGTAATTGGATGTGAGGAAACTCCTCATTCTCACTGAGTTTAGGAAGATTTTAGAGGCCTGTTAAGATTCAGAATTTGCAGTTCTTGCAAATCTGGTGTGGTTTGGAGCTTGGTGAGCTTTGTGAGCCTGCTCCCTTCCATCTCTGAACCTGAATGTTCTCCTTTCCCACCAGGAATGTGCTTGGGAAAGCAAGGAAAGCTTGAGCTCCTGGCTCAGTCCTGGGGCAGGAGAATTCACTGGTGGAGATGCTGCAGAGCTCGATGGGGTGGCTGTGAAGGAGCTCTGGGTGCCACTGGATAATCCCTTTGTAGGTCAATAATTCCTCGTGGAACTGAATCTGTAGAAGAAGAATGAAAGGCGCTGTTGCCTTTCAATATTTCAGTATTTCAGTATTTCAATATTTCAACATGTCCCTGCTGTTTTCCAGGATTGCATGCCTTGGGCAGCCCCTGCCCTGGGGAGCTGCAGTGCTGCCTGGGAGCTTTTGCTGCCTGGTCCTGAATGATGTCAGAGCAGGATTTGGCAGATGTGGTTCAGATTGCTGTTGAGGACCTGACTCCAGATAATCCAGGTAGGAAGAGATTTACAGAGCAGTGCCCATTAACGAGCTGGAAATCCCTGCCGAGCTTTTCTTTAAAATACAAACCAGGTTTTTATTCCAAAAAGTGCTCTTCAATGCCATGTTTTCCATAGCTTCACTGGTGTATCTCCAAACCCTTTAGATCAGGTTATTATATTGATTTCACTTTTCTTTTAAAGGCTTTATTGCCTGTTTGGTTTTTGTGCAGGGGTAGACTAACCCCAAAAAATGAATGAAATATTCCTGCAGTCTTATTTTTCTCCATGGTTTAGACTTTCCCTCCAATGGGAACTGTCTCCCATCCATTAGGAATCCTTCTATGTGTAAAATAGTTTATCTCATCCATTACTAAAATTCTTTGGGCAGTAAAATCAAAGAACACTTCTCAAAGCAAATATTGGGATATCCCTTGCTCAGAACTTGACCTCCTGAGTGAAAATCCATTGAGATGTTGATCCTCTGTGGCCTTTGCAAGTTAATGACTGAAAGGACAGGGATGGAAATGAGAGACACAGACCAAAAACTGCTTTTCTGATACCAAATGAAAGAGTTACCTCAGAAATGTTCCCAAAGAGTCAGAGGAGAAGCTGGGACCTGCCTGTCCTTCAAAAGTCTTTGCTGAGTTTAGCAGAGGAGCTCAAACCTGGTCCCATCACCACCATCAGATATTTGAGAGAAACCCCAAGGAAGTGTTGAAAAACACATGAAATATCTTAACTAAACACATTTTACATGCTTTTGTTTTCTCCACGGGATGTGTTCTTAATCTGAGCTTTGTCCTCTTGGGTTCTAAACTCTGGAATTCCTTTTTCCTTTGCAGTTGTGTTGGAGAACCATGAGGTGGCAGATGATGATGTGGAACCTGCCCTGAAACGTCAGAGGATAGAAATCAACTGCCAGGATCCCTCTATTAAGGTTATTTAATGCCCTTTCCTGGTTTTATTTCTAATTCCAATGAAGTTTAGGGAAAGTTATCACAAGAATGTAAAATAAACTGTTTATTATACCTCAGACAGGAATTATTCTTGTAAATGCTTGTGCATTTTTAGGCATAAATTTAAAAATCTGGATGATTTTTAAATTCTAATTTTCTATTTTTCCAATGTAGAATTAGTAAAGAATTTAATATACAATATAAAATACCATCAGAATTAATTCCACTGATTCAAAACATCAGTATTGGTACATTTTTTGATAAAGTGAATGAAGTTGACCAAAAAGATAAACTTGAGGATGTATTTGTGTTACAATTTGTAGACACTTCCAGTGTGTTTGAAGTTATTATTTGAAGCTAACAGCATTGTCCTGATAGATAATTCATATTTAGTTCTGGCTCAGGAGTTCAAAACTCGCCCTGCTGTTCTCACTGCTGTGATTTAGGGTTGGTTTTTGCCCCTGAGTGTGAGTACCTGATGAATATTTTTCTGCCACATGTGTCACCCTGGATTTTTGGGATGATCCCAGGAGCTGGAGCTCTGTGAAGGAAGGATTTGGGGTGCTCAGTGTGATCAGGGCCACAAGATGGCACAGCTGCTGTTTGCAAAGCACACAGAGTGGAACTCTTCCCCAGGAGAACCCAAGTGGAATATGTTTTCATTTGAAAAAAGATTGCTTAGCAAAACAGGTTTTATTTATTTGCTTTTCTTGATTTGCTGTTCAGCAGGAAACCAAAGTGAGTGGCATTAATTGTCTCTGAGGTTTTTTGTGTTGATACAATTTCCACTGCAATCATCTGAATTTATCTGTTTGGGCAGGCAAAAAAAAACTTGCTAAACTTTATCCAGGAGGATGTATCCAGAGATTTATAATCCTTTTGTTTTCACATGTGGAGTGCAAGGCTTTGGCAAGTCATTAGAAACGATTTTGTGGTGGATGAAATCATCCTGACAATGTGCTTAGGTGAAAATGGCTTTGGCTGGGCTGCTTTTGGCTCCCAAAGAAAGATCTGGAAGAATCTGAGCCTGTTGAAACGCTCCTGGATGTCATCAGGGTTGGATTTTGTCACCAGCCAGGCTGCGAGTTCCTTTAGGATCCCTTCCCAGTCACGTTTATCCTGAGCTTCCTTAGGAGCAGGGATGAACAGGATCAACTCAGGGTGTTTAATCCTCCTTCCTCTCCCTCCCCAGTCGTTCCTGTATTCCATCAACCAGACCATATGCCTGAGGCTGGACAGCATCGAGGCCAAGCTGCTGGCGCTGGAAGCCACCTGCAAATCCCTGGAGGAGAAGCTGGACCTGGTGATGAACAAGCAGCACAGCCCCATCCAGGTGCCCATGGTGGCTGGATCCCCGCTGGGTGCCACCCAGACCTGCAATAAAGTGCGATGGTAAGGAGCCAGCACTGCCCTCTGCTCTGCAAACCCCACACATCCAGCCTTGGGGGGGATTTTCCTTCTCTCTGCACAGCTGCCAAGAGGCTCTTGAGGTGGAATTTGTTTCTGCTGAAGGTAATTTCTGTGGCAGTTTTGTGATGTTGCTCAGAAGCAGACACTGGTCCGGGGGCGGTCTGCAGCTATTCCCACATTTCATCCTGACTTAAACCAGACTCCTTCATCCATCCCCTGGAAAAACCTCAGCAGCTCTTTCAGGCAGGTTTTTGAGACTTGCCCTGCTTTTATTTATAGCTGTTTTGACTTAATGAGTTCATCATCATTCTAATTGCCTCTCATTTTACCTTTCTTCACCAGCAGTACAATGGAGTGTGTTTCATGAGCTTGTTTGCTAAAGAGTCCTGCTAGAAAAATAGCTCTGCTTATTTTGGAGTTAGAAGCTGGAGATGGAAAATCTGTTGAATAATCTAATGCACTTTGCTGAAAGAGCAGGCTTGGCCTGCAGTCCCTTTGTGTCTCACTTCCTTAATGTGGTTTTAAATACCTAAATCTTGATGTGTCTGTCATCTTATCATCGAGGAGATCCCAGCCAGAGAAATCTTCTTAACAAAAGACTCTTTTCTCCAACACTTCTCCCTCCTTTTTCATATTTTTATAGCTGGAAAACACTTTGTACTTCTCTAAAGAACTACTCTTTATTCTCCATTACAAAGGTGTGCAGGCATTTAATTTTTCTTTGAAGTAGGTGCTGTGTCCACTTTTACCTCTGCTTTTGAAGGCTTCATACGTTGAAGAGATTAATTATGGCTGAGTTGTGTAATAACAGAAACAAAGTACATGGAATAAGTACTCGGATCACAGAGGAAGTTACCAGAGTTTTAGGTTTTTGCTAAATACTCTTTTATCAATAATTGTTCCTTAAGGAATCTTCTTTAAATCTGGGCTGATTTTTCTGGTGGTTATTTTAGAGATCTTCAAGTTCTCGTGCACCAGCTGAACTTTTTGCTGCGGTTTGTGCACAAAAGGCTTCAGAAACCTTTGCAGGAACCCATGGCCCCTTTGGGACCCTATGAATTCATGCTCAGTGAATGCTTTCCTCTGTAAATTGTACCATTGTGAGTTCCTGAAGGGATTTGTCAGACCTGAGCTACTTGGTTTTGTTTGGTTTGTTTTGAAAGCTCTGCAGCCATCAGAAATCTGTCCCATGGTGTTGATGCTGCTTCACCTTTTGGTTTGGGTTGCAGATTTTTGCTGACAGCTTCTCAGCCAGTCTGACCATCATTTAGATAGAAGTCCTGAAGACAGCAGGATTCTCTGCCCCACTATTTGTTGCTGTTGGTCTGAAGTTGCACATTATCAAAGGTGGGATGCCAGGAGAGCTCTGAGGGCTTTTTGTTCTGGAGCAGCCTGTGGGACTCGAGAGAAAATAGGGCTGGATGTGTTTGATTTGGCACTGAGGATGCTCCAATTTCCCTGAATTCCCTCTCTTTCATCCATCAAATCCTTTATCACTTCTTGGTTGTTTCCAGTTAAAGGCTGTGTCCTTCCCTGTCCCTTTTCCATCACAGAAGGCAGAGCTTCCCAGAGGTTTGGGATGGGGATTTTCAGATTCTCCATAGCAATGACACTCTCCAGCCTCCTTCTGCTATTCCTGCCACCAAACCAAGGCTGGGTTTAACAAAAAGCTGTGGTCATTGAAGGATCAGAGGGATGGAGCAGCTCTGCTGGGAGGGAAGGCTGGGAATGTTCAGCCTGGAGAAGTTTCAGGGTGATCTTACTGCAGCCTTTGCAGGGCCTGAAGGAGCTGACAGTGACATGGAGAGGGATTTGGGACAAGGAATGGAGGGACAGGACACAGGGAATGGCTTCCCACTGCCACAGGGCAGGGATGGGTGGGATAAGGAATTGTTCCCTGGGAGGGTGGGGATGAAATCCCTTGAATGGATTTCCCAAAGAAGTTGTGGCTGCCCCTGGATCCCTGGAAGTGTCCAAGGCCAGGCTGGAGATGTTCAGAGGTAAATGGAGGAAATCCAGAGGTAAATGGAGCTCAGGTAATTTCCTTGAGCCATTTTTATGGTACAGGTGAAATGCAGCCCACAAGCATCTGGTTCTGTACCACTGGCATTGGTGGCTAATTGCTTACAAGTATAGAGAGAAAAATGTTTATATTTTTGTCCTTAATGAGAATGAGACAGTTAAATGGAGCTGTAGATTAATTGCACTCAGTTAACGAGCCAAATTCCATCCAGGTGTCCTTGAACAAGACTCGTTGAGGGTTGAACGTTGGATTATTGACGTGGAAGTTCTTCAGATGCAGTTTTGTACCAGATGGGGTTGTTGAATTTGCTGTATTTTTGTAGGTGTGGATCATTAAAATGTTTGTTTTACCATTAAATTGAATCACCAGAACGATTGAATTTAATTTGGAGAATGGGACATGTCCACCCCACTTTGCAATGTGCCATTTGGCAGAACCTCCTGGCCTCAGGTCCCCCAAATTCCAGAGCTGTGGGATTGTTTCTGTGTTTACAAGTGGGTTTGGGGTCAAATAATGCAAAATTGAGAGTTGAGATGATTTTAAACGAGGTTGTAAAACAGGGAGTGTGGTGTGGAGTGAATTGTAGGGGACTCTTCTAGATGTAGCAAAAATATTGTTGCTCCTGCATAAAACCTTTAGGAAAACAAACAAACCTAAGAAATACAATCAAGGTATTGGTGTATAAAACCTAAAATAGCCTGAATTCTATTTTTAAAATTTATATATATATCTATATATTTATTTTTTCTCTGAGTTACAAACCCCTTGGCCAACCTAATTGCATTTTTATCAGGAGGATTTTTACAGATTATAATAAACTATCCCACTATGCTAATCCAGACTTTTAGAAGGAATAATAATTCCTCAGCCCTTATCAGCGAGCAGTGGCTGCTGAGCCTCTTCCCTGTGTTCACTGCAGTTGATATTATAACTCATTAGGGGATGTAAACCACTTTCTTCCCTTTTATTTCACTCAGTGATAAATAATTACCATTGTGAAACCTTCAGGATTTTTGCTACTTTTAACTTAATTCAAGAGCTAATTGTCCCTTCTCGGAATTGCTTCTGAAGAGCCTTGGAAGAATTGCTTTGCCTTGGAATCTGTGATTAAAACCCCAAATTCCTTCTTGAGGTGCAGCAGAGAAGTTTCTCTGAAAATTCCACTTCTGTCCTGCATTCAGAAATGGCTTTTCTAAACAGAACTAATGCAATAATGGCATTATTAGATTATCTGTCAGCTCCTCTTTCTTTATCCAGGGTTCTGTTTTTTCTTTGGCCGTGGTATGGGAAAAAAAAAAAAGCCTCCCAAAACTTGACATCTTTAATTCCTTGGACAACATAACAATGCTTTCCAAAGTCTCCTAATTTGTCACAAAACATGTCAGCCTCAACCTCTTGAGGTTTAATTTTATTTTGCCTTCCTGGCCACGTGGATTTCACAGAGGAGTCCCTGGATTTCTGTGATCCATTCTAGTTATGAGGAACACAAGCTGATATTGAAAATAAATAGATTAGTGTTCAGTTCAAACTCCCCCAGGATTAGGAGGAAGTGGCACTTGCAGCTCCCACAGCAGATTCCTTGTGGAATTTCACATCCCAGGAGCGTTTGGATATTGGGGAGCCAAGCCTAGAGGAATTTGTTGGTGGGGTTTGATAAATTGGGAAGCAACATCTGACAGTGTTCAGGGGCAGAGAGAAAGGTCAGGCATGGAATTAAAGGAACAATTTAACATCAGCATCTGCGTTTTGGAGAGTTCAGTAATTCCTGCGTGGATGGGATGGAATTAATCTGTCCAGCTTTTCAAACTGACCAGCATTTGAACTGTGCATTCCTTCTCCACACTGCAATTTTTCTGCAGTTAATGGTTTCTAATGAAATCTCATCTCTGAGAGTCCAATAATTCAAGCGAGAGCAGGGCAAGCAGCAGCTCATGATTTAGGGCTGAGGAAAGGATGGGAAAAGTGTGCCTTGGATCTGTTTAATTGTTCAAATGTGCCTGGCAGGCTTAAAACACTCCAGTCAACTTTTAGAAAGAGGTAGTCTCAAGTTCTTAAAAAGAATTTACACTGAAAATCAAATTTTAGGTAATAAAGTTCCTTCGAATTTTAGACAAAGGTTTCCAATGTGTTACAAGGTTTGATATTTTTCTTTCTTCCTAGGAAATTGTGTGTTTTCCTTGTTAATTTAGCCCAGGATAATTGTGAAATCCTTTAATTTGGGAGGTTTGCAGGATTTCTGCTCCCTCTGAGCCACGTGTGGATAAACAGTTTATTTATTCTCACTCAGCTGAAGCACTTGCTTTGGGTCAGAGACCTCAGGGAATCCTTTTGGTTTCATTTAGAATCAACATCCTTTAATTGTAAGGGTTTCTGAGAAGGAAGAAAAGAGGAATACATGGAATCAAACAGGATTTGAGTTTAGACACAGATTAGGGGGATATTTACTGGTCCTAATTAATGTCTAAGAACATTTAAAATCAATTATAACGTATTAAAAGATGGGTTAACCTCCTCCCTTGCCAAATCCCATCAATGAGATGAATTCCAGGGCAAGCAGAACATTGAATTCCATGGCTCCATGAGCACAGCCAGCTCGTGCATTCCAGGAATAAATGCAAAGGTGCATGGCTTGGAATTTAGTTCAGGGCTCAGCCTTTGCTTTCTGCCTAAAGAAACAATGAAAAAAATATTGTGTTTAATAAAAGTGAGCAGTTTTTACCCTCGTGGGTGTTGGAAAATGAGATAATAGCTCAGTGAAACCAAAAATCTCCATGGAGCAGAGCAGTGAAAGCCAGTGGTACACACAACATGTTTAAAGTCATTTATTGAGCACACAATAAACAGAAGGGGGCAGAAAAACCTCATTTATTCTTTTGGGTTCCAGCCTTGCAGAATTGAAATATTTTGAATGGTGCAGTCGCTTGGAGTTTGAAAATCCAGCAGTAAAAGCAATCCTTGGAGAGTTTTTCCCTGTAGGTTGGGAAGGTAATTCTGGCAGGGCAAGAAAATCAGTGAAGAGGAGAGCAGAGGTAATCAGGGATTAATGGGACAAAGATTTGGGTGGTGTTCCAGAATAATTCCCATACCAGTTTGGAACAGGTAATCAGGGATTAATGGGACAAGGTTTGGGACTGACAAAGATTTAGGTGGTGTTCCAGAATAATTCCTATACCAGTTTGGAACAGGTAATCAGGATTAAAGGGACAAGGTTTGGGAATGACAAAGATTTATTTCCAGAATAATTCCCATACTAGTTTGGAGCAGGTAATCAGGGATTAATGGGACAAGGTTTGGGAATTCCAGAGATTTAGGTGGTGTTCCAGAATAATTCCCATACCAGTTTGGAGCAGATTAAAGCACCAGCAGTTCTGTTTTAAGAACTGCAAAAACAACCAGTCTTGCTTTTGGAAAATAATACAACAATTGAAATTTAGGGTCATTTAAAACCTTCTAGTTTGAAGAAGAAATAATTTACAGAGGGTTGGGAGGCCCCAGTTTTACCTGAAGCAGGATGGAGAGGAGCAGTAGATGGATTCAGAGCTTGCTGAGGATGATCCAGCCTAAAAGGTTGGAATTGCTGATCCTGGAGGTATTTTCCAACCTTTGTGGCTCTGTGACACCTCCCAGGTCTCAGTGAGGTTATTGCTGCTTCCCTTGGCAGCAGCTGCCACTGAGCTGCTGCATTTCCAACCCTAAAATCCCCTCTGGTTGCACTTGGAATGTCTTCCCAAACAGCATTTCCCCTTTTTTTTGGGAACTGTACATTTTTGCATATCTCCAATTCCATCTCTTTGTTCCACAAGCAGGAAATCTGCTCCTAATAACTCCTGAAATTGTGTTTTCCATACCAAGGGAAGAGTGAGATTTCTTTGACCCTCAGGGGATCTGGAAATTGGGGATTCAATCCCAACTCTCCATGAGCAGCATCCTTGGCCTGCCTGGAAAATATCTGTGGTGCTTGGGAAAAGCAGGAAAAACAGGAAAAACCAGGAAAATCAGAGCTACCTGATGGAAATGATTTAAAAACCCCTCAGAAAAAGAGCTCAGTGGTGTTTTGCAGGAACCTAATAATTGTATTTATTTGTTATCTGGTGATCAGTGAGGCTTCACTTCCTGTAATTACTTCCTGTAATTAATACCTTGAAAGCCACTTTCTAACCCTGCCTCCTCCAGCCCCACGATTTCAGTGCTTTCATCAGAAGAATTTTCAAATCAGGAGATTTTAGTGCTTTACCAGAACTTGTCAGAAACTCAGGGAAATAATCTCAAAGCAACTAATTGTGTCAGGAAGGATTCCAAGTGTTTACTTCTGTTTCAAGCAGTGTTTTCCAAACATCCAGGATTTCTGGTTTGATCATCATAATAATTTTAGGGAGTAGAAATATTATTATAATAANTAATATATAGAATTATATATAAAATATAATTTTATAATAAAATATAATAATATAAATATAATGCTAATAAATAAAATAATTATAAATAATAATTTCCCTCCTGGGACGTGCCCAGGATGAGCTCAGCTCCCTCATTTCCCACCCAGCACAATCTCCACTTTGCTGCAGTTCTGCTCCTTATCTGCCTCAGGAAGTTAAGGCTCAAAGAAGGGTAATAACTGTAAATTTCTATCCACACTGCCTGCAAACAAGATAGCTCAGCTGTTGTATTTTTATGAGTGCATTTATCTTCCAAAAGGGTGGTATTGACCTGGTGGTTGTGGCATGACCCAGCCTTTTCTTGGCCATAATCAAAAGTAGAAGGCTGATAATTAATGGAATTTCTGGCACTTTTCAGTCCTGGTTATGTCACACGTGGCCTGGATGGGGTTTTTTTGCTATTTTTTCTAATTTTTTTCCTAATTTTTTTCTATTTTTAAGATTTTTTTCTGTTTTTTTTTCTATTTTTTATTCTATTTTTAGGAAGAGATTTTTTCTCCTTTTTTTTTCTTTTTGCTATTTTTTCTATTTTTTTTTCTAATTTTTTTCTATTTTTAGGATTTTTTTCTATTTTTTTATTTCCCCCCCATTTTTCCTATTTTTTTCTAATTTTTATTCTATTTTTAAAAAAAGATTTTTTTCTCCTTTATTTTTCTTTTTGCTATTTTTTTTGCTATTTTTGCTGGGTTTGTGCATTTTCTTAAAGGCAAAATGTTCCTTGCTCCCTGTGTCACCACACTTCATTCTGCCAGTGTTCAAAATGAGAATTTTTAAAATTTTCTTGTCTTTTTTTTTTTTTGAAAACCAAGATCTAAAATGATTTGTGTACTCCCAGAGGTGATGTGAAATCCCTGGAGGAAGGAGCCTGGCTTGGGAAGGGTTTGGGGTCACCTTGGGGAGTTGATGAACTCCTTGGAAATTTGGGTGTTTTCATCTTGGAATGACTTCTCTTGGTTCTCCAGGTGGCTTCAGCTTTTCTCAGAGCACAATAACACCCCAAAAGAGTTGAACAGCTTTTAAAATGGGTGGATAAAATTAATTTTAAATCTGTTTATTGATATCCTCCTCACTCCAACCAACCAGAGGCTCCTCCATAGGCGAGGATGGATTTTTATAATTTGGAAAAATCTCAGATTTGTACTTCCTCGAGTTGAAAATCCGATGCTGACTGTTCTTAAATCGTTTGGATAAAGCCTCATTTGCTTTATCTTTGTTATAAATTGATCCCAGCCCTGGGAGCTCTCAGCTCCATGAGTTTTTCCAGCCGTGCCTGGTGTACTTTTCTTGTCACAGGACCTCATCCTGGGGTGGCTCCTCTGGGGCTTGTTCTGAATCCAGAGAGAATTTTTAATGCCTGAACTCTCTCTGAAAATGATGGATGATGCTGCTGCTTTTTTGGCAACTGCCTGTGACTGGACCATGAGTTTGGGAGTTGAAATGGAATTGTTGAGGTGCCTGAGCAGCTTGGATTCCTACCTGCTTGGTGAACATTGTGCTTGTTGCCAGGTTTATTCTCTGGAGAAGCTACATTAGAATGAGAGCATAAATCCAATGTAATTTCACAGTTTCATTGCCAATTTGTGGTTTTGCTTCAGGGTGAGATCCTGAGTGGGTTTTCTCACTCCCTTTTGGAGAGGGATCCTTAACTGTGTGAGCAGCAGGCGAAGGAAGCAGGTGGCCATCAGGAGGAAGGGACATTTTGACATTATCTTCCTAAATAATGATGAAAAGATGCAAAGAGGGGCTCTTGTTAGGGATGAACACGGGTGTTGGTGGAAGATAAACTAGAAAAAAACCTAAGGAAAAGGCCACATTGTACAACAACATTTGTTCTATTTAGATTTTCTCCCTGGTGGGGATAATTGTGATATTCCTCCACGCATGAACTGCACAGCAAAATCTTCGTCCCAGCAGTAAACTGGGAAATACTGGAGTTTTAACTTCTCTTTCCCAGCCTGGCTTTCCTTAAGGAGAGTTTGCCAGCAGGAATTTGCAGCTCCTCTTCCCATTAATGCCTCTCCACAAACTGATCCATGGGAGCGAGGAAAAGGGAGGAAAAACCTGTCTGAAAATCTGAGCCTGAGTTACTCTGATCCATGTGGAGAAACACTTTTGGTCTCGTACCTTGTGGAAGAGAGGAAATGGCAGTGAATTCCTTCTGCCTGATTTTTCTCTCTCTCCAGATGGAAAGCTCAGCTGGGAAGAGGAGGAGAGGATGGTCCTGGCATTGCCAGAAGGTTTTTTTTTCTGGCTGTGCTCTGGGTGGTTAGCAGGTTATTGGCAATGGGGCCTCAACCGTGGAGATGAATGATCAGATCTGACTCACACATTTTCCATATTGAAAATGACCTTTGGCAGCAGTTTCCTTATGCAAAATATGGACTTTTGTATTTAAAAAAAAAAACAAACTAAAAACCAATTATATATATATATCAGAGGCTGAATACGCACGCTTGAAAATCATTCTTTGGTGCATTTATTTTTCAGGAATATTTTCACCTGTCATTTGATTATTCAGTAAATGGCATTAAAAAAAAAATCCCAAAATATCCTAATACCTGCAGGTTGCATGCATTTAAATATTTTTTGAGAGTTAATTTCTCCTCGAATCTCTCCAAGTCCTGATGCTTCTGGGGAAAGGAATATGTGAGCACAAGTGGAAAGTTCTGTGTTTGTTAAACTCCCCCTGACCCCCACAACATTTTCCTTCCATCTTCCCCTCCCTTCCTGATTCCTTCAGGAATTGCTTCCCTCAGGATCTGGGGGAATATCCAAAGCTCTCCTCCTCCTCCTTTGTGTTTTCTGTATACAAGGAATGGTTAAAGTAGTTTCAGCTTCAAAAAGAGATGGAGACATTAAAGAAAAATTGGAATAATCCAGTGTGAGGATGCACTTGGCTCTAATGAATTTTAATGGATTTTTGTCGAGTTGGCCCAATATTTTGATTTTATGTAGAATTCCATTTTTAATTTTGTGTCTGTTCAGCAGATTTCTAAATAAATCTGAAAGCAGGGAGTAGAATATCTTACAGGGAAGCAAATTCCATTATCACCTTCCGCAGCTCCCTGCCAGGAGGGGGCAGCCAGGTGGGAATTGGGCTCTGGGAAACAGGGAACAGGGACAGGAGGAGAGGGAACAGCCTCAGGCTGGGCCAGGGGAGGCTCAGCTTGGACAGCAGCAGGAATTTCAAACAAATCCCTAAAAATGAACATTCCTAAAACAAAGCAACCCCCCTCCAATTCCTTATTTGATGCTAATTTTTAGTGCTAAAGCTTTTTTTTTTTTTAATTCAAACATAAATGTAATAAGAGGAAAAATGCTAAGGACTTTTTAAATGTAATTTTATTGCATTTATCTCTCCAGCTGAAATTAATTATTCAGAGTCTTCATTAAAAATAAGCTTGGGTAAGTGACATTTTAAATGGGCCTTCAGAAGTGATGGCAAGGGAGATGGTGATAAAGAGCAGCGTCTAAAAGGAAGTGTAAAATACTTGAACATTTTAAACTGGGATGTGAGAACTTCTCGGGGAGTTGTTTGGACAATTTGGGGAATGGAAGGAGCACACACACGTTGCTGCTGGCCTGGGAGCTGCCAGCACTGCCACGTGTCACTGTTTTATCAACTGTTTGCTGGGGTTTTTACACGTTTGCTGCAGAGAAAAGAGGTGGAAGTTGTCTTTTTTTACAAAATAAAGACGTGTGGGTTTGAACAGGTGAAGTGCCCTTAAGTGCTGATTCTCCAGAGGATATCCAGGGAACCAACAGAACCCTGAGCTCTAAAATCTGAGCTCCACGTGCACAGGAGGAGCTCTGGCAGAGCCTGCACTTGTCTGGGATGAGCCAAACGCCTTCCAGAGCCTCCCCAGGTTTGCACTGCAGTGATCCTTGGATTCCATGAGGAATCCCATCTGCTGTGAGCAGCACATGCAGTCCCTGGGAGTGGGAGGCAGGGCATTGGAGCTTCTGGAGCCAAAAAATCCGAGGTCAAGCATTTTATCTGTGCCAAAATTGGGATCCGTTCGTTGTTAGCTCCGTGGCAGGGCCTTATCTTGCCCTGATGATGGATAATTTGGCTTTTCAGCCTCACACAGACACGTGAATGTTCAAGTGTGTGCTCTGCTACAGCTGTAGAAACACTCTTGTTGTCCCCAGATTGGCTTCATTTGTGTTTCAGCAATTAGCCAAGGGAAAATAAACGAGCACCAGGCACGTTTGGGATGTTGGAGCGGTGCAAACAAGAGCAAGCTGGTTTTTCCTCCCCTAAAAAAAACCCTTTTTGGGTTTTGGGAAGCAAAGGGGAGCACAACCAGAATTTCTCTTGTGAAGTTGTCCATGAGCACAGCAGGAACAGTTGAACCATCAAACCACACCTCGGAATATTGAGTGATGGTGTGGCAGTAAATCTGATGGTCTCTGCAGGAGCTCTGATCTGTGTGTGCACACACTTGTTTACTTCATATTTACTTCTGCAGTCCAGTGTCAACTTAGCACATCTCGTGTTATTTCCTTCTCCATTGTCATCAGAAGTGATAAGAGAAGATTTTTTTGGTTTCTCACATACTAAATGCTGTTTGGTGTTTGGATTTTTTATGTGTGAAATGCACACAAGAAATAGTTTAGTTTTGTTTTTATTTGAGCTTACAGTCTGGTCCTGTTTGGTCTGATGCTTCTTGTGCTGTTTATCTCCCTGCCCTGGAGGACAACACACGCTCTTTAACCAAGCTCATCACCCACTTTTGCCATAAATCCTTTCAAATTCTTCTTCCCTAGGAATTTCCCCACTGAAATGGGTTTGTTACCATGAAAATTGGCCGCAGTACCTCCCCAACTTCTGGGTTCTCCCAGAAAGAATTTGGGGCAGCTGCGATTCACAGACCTCCCCCTGTGTGTCCTGAACTGATGAATTCCTTATTGCTTCCCCAGGGGTCGTGGACTTTGATGTAATTCCTCTGGAGCCATCCATCCTCTGAGGAAAGCAGAGGACTCGAGGTGGTGCAGGTGTCAAACTCGATGGATTGCCGCCGCTCGATGCGAGGAGGGGGAGCGAGGCCTAGAGGCCCTCCCTGGATTATTTAAACCAGAAACCCCTCCATGGATTATTTATAAGCTTTGCTCCTTTACATTCCTGTTCACTCTGTGATTTTTTTTTTCTTTCCTTTTTGCAGTGTTGTCCCTCAGACCACAGTGATCCTCAACAACGACCGGCAGAATTCCATCGTGGCTAAGATGGTGGGGCAGGAGGAGCCGCTGGGCAGAGCGGCAGATTCCCTGGAGAACATCCTCAGCAAGTTAGTAGCATTCCCTGGAATCTTCTCTTCATTCCTTCCTTGGGCAGGTCCACTTCCAAAGGCAATTGGATGGGAAAAACGAGAAGTGGTTGAGGTAACACTGAGGGGAAAGATTGAACCTGGGCTTGGATGGATTCTCTTACTTCCCTTGTGGTGGGAGAGAACATGCAGAGGAGCTGGGATTAGCTCAGTGGTGATTAACAGCTGACAATTAAAGAAGGATTTCCCATGGCTGTGGGATGCACAATCCCTTGGGAGCACACCAAAATCCTGCATTGAACCATCTGAAGGAGGAGTGTGCAGTCCATAAAAGAGTTGATTTTATAAAAGCAAATTTTAAATAACTGGGACTGGGAGTTCTGGGTAAAAAATGGCCTGAATTAAAATGGTTTAATAAATTATTTGAGTATTTCTTCTATTTTGCACACCGGACCTAGACTTTTCCATTGAGGCAGATGGAGGAGGTTGATACCTAGGATGTTTTATTCCTTCTGCTGATTTTATTTCCCTGGATAGCTCCGAGTTATACAGGAGTAAAACAGTTTAAAAGAGTTGATTTTATAGTTTCTTTTAATTTTGTCGATTAGCCATTTGAATTCCCTCATTACAGCCTGCAGGGCCATGAGTTGAACTTGGTGATCCTGGAATTTGGATATTCCAGGATGCCAGGATCATTTTTTGCCTTTTCTTTTATACAGTTTTATGTGTTCTCAGTGCTTTTAGCCCACACACTGTAACTTCCCAAGGCTGATAGCTCAGCTCAGCCCCACGGCACTGTTAAACCAGGAGAGCAAACATCCTGGGAGCCCCAGACACCAAGGGCCTCTCCAGAACACATTTTGGAACCTCAGACAGGCCCAGCCAGGGGGAAGGTTCCTCACAACGAGGGGTTCACTCCAGCCTCTCATTGGGGAATCTTTGATAGATGTGCTAATTAGCAAGGCCTGTAATTGTGCGTATTTCGGTGTGTCTATTTCGGGGCATCCCACCTGAGTGCTGCACCCAAGGATCCTTAAATAAATACTGAGATAAAAACCCCCTTTTTCCCCACAAATCGTGCTTTGGTTTGAATTTTAAGAGCAGGGAAAGGCCACACCCTGCTTGCTTTCCCACCGAGGGGTTGTTTCCCCGAGGTGAGCTCCTCTCCTTGCCCGCAGCGCGGTGCCCGGGCGCCGGCAGAACACCATCGTGGTGAAGGTGCCAGGCCACGACGACAGCCACAACGAGGACGGCGAGAGTGGCTCTGAGGCCAGCGACTCCGTGTCCAACAGTGGCCAGGGAGGCAGCCAGAGCATCGGCAACAACGTCACCCTCATCACCCTCAACTCCGAAGGTGCGCGGGGATCGCCGTGAGGGGGGGGGTGGAGTGGTCTGAGGGACATTCACCTCACACATGACTACCAGCTCGTGTCATGAGTCTGAGCTGGACTTTTTAGGCAGTGATCAGACAGGAGTGAGGATTTCTGAATCATTTGAATGCCTGCTGAAAATATTTTTGAAGGCGCCTGAAGCCAGGATTTTTCGATTTTTCTAGATGTTCATACAACATAGGAGATTTTGGGTTCTGTCCTGTTGTTTCCAAGGGTGTTTATTTCTTCTGGGGTCACTGGGGAATTACAGCAGACTGAGATTGGGAAATTAAATACCAAATGCACTTTTTGTGGAGTCTGGTAGTGTTTCTGTATCAGAGAAAGTGTGACCAGAAGGACTCGAGAGGGGATTGTCCCCTGGGCTGGGCACTGCTGAGGCCACATCTGGAGTTCTGGAGTCAGATTTGGGCTCCTCCCAGACAGACACTGAGGGGCTGAGGGAGCTGGGAAAGGAGCTCAGCCTGGAGCAAAGGAGGCTCAGGGGGGACCTTGTGGCTCTGCACAACTCCCTGACAGGAGGGGGCAGCCGGGGGGGGTCAGGCTCTGCTGGCAGGGAACAGGGACAGGAGGAGAGGGAACAGCTCAGGCTGGGCATGGGGAGGCTCAGGGTGGACAGCAGCAGGAATTTCCCCATGGAAAGAGTGCTCAGGAACTGCCCAGGGAGGTTTGGAGTACTCATCCCTGGAGGTGGCACTCAGAGCACTGAGATGGGGACAAGGTGGGGATGGGTCACAGGTTGGACTCTGATCGTGAAGCTCTTCTCCACCCTTAGTGATTCCAGAATTTTCACTGCTCTGTCAGCTCTGCCAGAAGCAAAGTTGCCAACATCAGGAGGATGTTTGGGGTGTAATTCCCTTTTTGCCTTGGTCTGGCACAGCTTTGCACAGACAAATGCAATGTCTTACCCAGTGCTGTGCATGTAAATTCTGCAGAAACACCCAATCCATTAATGTCTCCAGATCTGATTTCCCCCAGACCTTTGGAACACTCATCCATTAGAAATCCCTGAGATTGATGAATGCTTTGAGGATCAGATTGGTGATGCCCCTCCAGCTGTCCTTGCCCTTGCACGGGAGGGAATTGCAAAGTGACTCCACCTGCAGGGTGCCACAAATTCAGTTATTGATGAAGGAAGGGATGCACAATAACAGGGCTGGCGTGCAGGGAGAGGCAAAGCCACAGCAGCTCTTGCCTTTGGTCAGCTGGGACAGAATTCCAGGTGACTCTGAGGTGTGCAGAGGTAAAACCTGAAGGGTTGAGGATGGAGAACCAGATTATCGAGCACACACCAGCTCCAATCTGTCACCCTGGCTCTAGAAAGCAAAACTGAGCTGTGTTTACAGTGGGGTTTAGCTGACTTTGTGGCATTGAGGTGGAGGTGTTTCCAGGATTTAGGGAATGGGTTTCTACAAAGGCATTGTGTGCTCTCTGCTTTCATGTAATCACATTCATTTAAAAATTAGTGTTATTGCCTTTCTATCCCTGAAAAATAATCGTACAGAAGCACTGAGCCCAGTTCCAGTAATGGTGTAGAACAAGGCTGGGATTTTGCTGACTGAACACTGTGACTTCATTCCGTGTGGTTTTTTAAAGTCCAGCTAATTTTGGCATGAATGTATTCTTACTGTGAGTTCTGGAGTGCAGCATCTTCTCACTTCAAACACAGCAGTGCATTTTATTTAATTGTGAACATTCTAATTAGCCTTAAAACCAGTGAGCTTTGTACAGCTCAGTGTCATGTGCAGAACAAGGAGCGCAGGAAGAGCTTTTTTAGTTTCACTGATACAGTTTTGGAGTGGGAGATCCATTAAGTTTTATACACTAAACATGAGGAAATTTATTTTATAATGATTTATTTTATGGTGGTTTATTTTATAATGGTTTATATTATAATGCTTTATTTTATAATGGTTGCTTGGGCTGGATGTGATGGCCCAATTCTATTTTCCTCTTCACTTTTCACACACTGCACTTATACCTTCAGGGTGGTAAGAGAAGGAAAAGTTTGGTCTGTGCAGTTGTTTTGAGACTGTTCTGTGTTTTCCAGAGTTCTTGTGCATTTATGAAGTTCTGAAGATTCTGAATTGGATTTCCCCACCCTAAAATGCTGCAGCTGGTCTTTAGTGGCCTTCTTGCACCGAACTTCTTTTGTGAATCAGTTCTTTAGGCCTCCACAGCTCTGAGGATACTGAATCCTGGAATGGTTGTGGTGGGAAGGGACCTTAAAGCTCATCCAGTTCCAGCCCTGACACCTTCCACCATCCCAGGCTGCTCCAAACCCCATCCAGCCTGGCCTTGGACACTTCCAGGGATCCAGGGGCAGTCTGGGCAATCCATTCCAGGTCCTCCCCACCCTCACAGAGAGGAATTCCTTCCCAAAATCCCATTTAACCCTGCTTGGAAACCATTCCCTGCATCCTGTCCCTCTGGTTTGTGGTGCAGAGAACCTCAAGTTGGAAATAGAAATGTGTATTTTTTGAGGAGATAAGGGCAGACTGCTCTGCACTGTGTGCTAATTAAAGGATGAGGGATATTTTTTCCAGAGAAAACTCCTCAGTCCCATTTTGTCTCTTCAGCTTGGCATCTGAGGCAGTCATTTGATAATGGCAGCATTAAGCAGAGCTCAGGATTTGCTTTCCAAGTGGGAATCCAAGCAGCTCTTTGTACATGGCCCAGACTTCTCTGTCCCCAGGATTTTGCAGTTCAGGGCAGGATCAGATCTCACTCTTGGGATGAGCACTCAGAGCACTTCCCTGCCAAGCTCCCCAGGAGAGGCAGTGAGAAGGAGCTGGAGCAGAGCAGCAGTGAACCTTTTGTACCCTAAAATGATGTGGAGCTGCTGTGAAGACACTGATGAGGCTTCAGGACTTGTTAAAACCAATGGAAATTGTAAAAATTGTATTGCTTTGGGGTTTTTTTCAATTATTGGGAGCCCACAGATGAACAAGAGTCTCTTGCAGGTGTCTGCCACGGTGATATTTGGAGTTAACACTGGCTCACCTCCATCCAAATAATACAAAGAGGCTTTAAACAAGAAAAAAAGGGGCAAAATCCAAATTAGAAATCTGAGTTCCTGACATGAACCACATTTTCCAAGGTTTTAAAAAGCCCTCTGAGTCCCTGGATTTTAATTTTCTCAATTTTATTTGGATCTTTTTTTATCTGAACTTTTGATCTGATTGCATCCTTCCATGAGTCATAAAATCAGGGAATCTCTCTTGGATTTCACCAAAACTGAGGCTTGTTCTTAACAAACAAGTGGCCTCAGTGATGTTTTACTGAGGAACCTGTGGGTGCTGGGACTGCTTCCAGATGATCTCCTGGATCCCTTGGGAGTGAGCTGGAAATTCCTTCAGCCACAGCCTGGCTGTGCTATGGAATATTTACCTGGAGCAGCAGATTTTTGCTGGATTTAAACTGAAATAGGGCAGGGAATGCATCCTGGAATGGATTTCCCATTTCCTGGAAGTGTCCCAGGTCAGGTTGGACAGGGCTTGGAGCAGCCTGAGATGGTGGAAGGTGTCGGGGTTGGAACTGGATAATCTCAAATTTCCCTTCCCACCCCAACCATTCCCTGATTTTGGGATTTTTCTTTCATATTCACAAGGAAATGAAACCTTTTTTTCCCCTCACACAAGAACAGCCATGTGAAAACCTCCAGCTCTGTGTCCAGGCTGTGTGTGTTGTTCCTTATCCAGAATTCCCAGTGTCCAACTGCATTTTGTGCTGGGAGGAGGTTTTGGGGACTTTAAAGCTCTTTAACCTTCCTTTTATTGCAGTTTTCAATCCCACTGCTGCATCTGGAAGTGAATTTTCAGCCTGGTTGTCCCTCCCTTCTGCAGAGTTAATGATTTTTAATTAAGAAACTCAGTGCTCTGGAGTCTCTGCCAATTAATCACTGCCCCTGTGAACTCTTGCTAATTGCCAGGAGCTCATTTAAAAGATCACAGAACCATGGAATGGTTTGGCTTGGAAGGAACCTTGAAGCTCATCTCCAACCCCCCACATGATGCTGATGTTGAATCTTCTATACATCAGCCAAAATATTATTTAATTTCTCTAGAAATGGAGGTTTATTTTTGTAGGTTAGGATTTGGGTTTTTTTGGGGGGGTTTATTTTAATTTTTTAGAGATTAATTCATCTTTCTGCCTCTCTGTACCTTTTGCTGCCACAGCCGACTTTGCACCCAGCCTTGAGAATAAAATAAACACAACTTCTTGGAGTGATGCAATATGTCAATTCAAGCATTTCTGTGGGCAAAAGGTGTTTCCTTTTGTTTTCCCTACTTTTAAAGGAATGACTGATGGCTCCTAGGGGGCTTGGCTTTGCTTTTAGGCTCCCATGTCAGAGCAGGGGAGTGAATCCCAATGGAAAAATGTGAGTAACAGCTCAGTGTCTGTCACTTCCCTGCCTGGGAGAGCACATCCAGAGCTCTCCCTGTTTGGTTTTTGTTCTCTTGGCAGAGCTTTTCTTGCTGCTGACCCCAAAGCTGCTCCTGCTGCTCCCTTGTTTCTCCCAAACAGGGGGGGATGGATGGGCAGCTGTGCTGGGAGATAAAAGAAATGCACTTAATGCAGTGAGAAAGAGTCAAAACCAGCACTGAAAAGCAAACTGGGTTTATTGGAATGGAGATAAAGGCAAATTTTGTGATGTTGAAGAGGAGCTAGAAATGAGTGTGGCATGAGAATGAGGTGGTGAGGGCACAGAGGGAATCTGATAAAGCTGCCAGGACCTTCTGCACTGGGAGCAGAAACGATCAAGAGCCACTTCTGTGATGATTCTGTGATGAATATTTGGTGTAAAAAAAGGCAAGGAAGCACATTTCCCCTCAAAATGCAGCAGGCTCCTCAGGAAAATTCCCAGAATCACAGAGTGGTTGGGGTTGGAAGGGAGCTCTGGAGATCATCCAGCTCCAGGAGCCTGGAGCAGGTGGCACAGGGACCCATCCAGGGGGGTTTGGGATGGCTCCAGGCAGGGACACCCCAAACCTCCCTGGGCAGCTGCTCCAGGGCTCTGCCACCCTCCAGGGAGTGAACTTCTCCCTCAGTTAATGAGAGAAAAAGAGGGCAAAAGGAGAAGGTGTGTGATGAGCTGAGCTCCAGACGAGTGTGTGCAGTGGTGTTCCACTGGTTTGGAGGGAAATGTTTTCTTTGAACTGTGCTTGTCTTCCCCAGCTGACATTTTCTGAGTTTTTGGGGGTCTTTAAGGAGCAGCAGCAGGGTATGGCTGTGCAGTGCTGCTGGGGTACAGTGGATGCTCTGCATAACTCCCCTCCCCCAGATTCCATCCAGACACCCTCTCTGGAGCCTGAGAATGCCCCTAGAGAGTCATTCCCAATGCTCTGGAGGATGTTTGAGTGCTGGGAGCCTCCAATGATCCTGATTTAGTCAACAGTGTCTACATATTTAATTGTTAGAGAGAATTTCCATCCAATTCCCAATCTGTTTGGGAATTCCCAATACACTGGAGGGTGTTTGAGTGCTGGGAGCCTCCAATGATCCAGATTTGGTCAACAGTGTCTACATATTTAATTGTTAGAGAGAATTTCCATCCAATTCCCAATTTTTCTCCTTCCTTCTCCCTTCTCTCTCCTCCACCCCACACCAGAGCTCAGAGCAGCGGTGACTCACTCAGAACCAGACCTGGATTTCCTCTTTTCAACAAATTTTTGGGTGCTGATCCTGCATTTGCTCCCTGCAAAGTGCCAGATGTGTTGGCAACCTGGCAGGAATGATTTTGATATAAAATAAGGAATAATTCAGCTTTTGTGGCCTCACAGAGCTGCAGTGGATTCATGGTTAACTTCGCTCATGCTTAATGCAAAATGATTATAAAATAAATTCCCTTTCTGTTGGAACTTTGAAAGCAGGAGGAGAATGCAAGAGATAATTTAGTGGGGGGATTGTGGTCATAGGTCAGAATAACAAGATAATGTCTTTTTTTCCAGGCTGGGAGCAATAAAAGAACAGTGGTAGAAACAGTATGTTCTGGACACTGTGCCAGCAGAAAAAAAAAAAAGAGAGGATTTTGCGAATTGAACAAAATCTTTGGTTCATGTAGGTTAACAACGTTTGTTAAAAAAGTCTGCAGGCAAAAGGTGTTCCATAAAGAATAAAAATTCCTGCATCCAGCAGCAGTCCTGTGAGCTGGAGGGAAGTGAGGCTGTGATAGGCTGGAGGATAATTTATTCAGGCTTCCTAGAATTTCTGTGCAAAACGTACACATCGATCCAGAGCTGTTTTTGCTTCGCCACATCTGCCCAAATTTTTCTAACCCAGTCCATTTATCTTGAGGAACAGCCTGTTGTTTTCCCTGATAATGGTAACCAGACTTGTGGTGAGGCCAGACACAGTGGCATGCAAAACAAGGCACAGTTCATCCAAACCACTTTATTTTTCAGATGGCACCTGGTACTGGGAGCAGAAAGCAGCCAGTGTGACCTATCCTGGCTCAGGATAAAAAGGAAAGGATCAAATTAAAAAAAAATATATATAAACAATTTTCAAGTGTATAAAAATATATTCAGGACAGGGCATAAAGTTCTGATTTGAGCAGAAAAAAGTTGGAGGGATGAGTTGCTACATACATCAGCAATAAATATTCTTCCTTGCAAATTACTGAATATAAGGAAGGAATTCCTCCCTGGGAGGGTGAGGAGGCCCTGGAATGGATTTCCCAGAGCAGCTGTGGCTGCCCCTGGATCCCTGGCAGTGCCCAAGGCCAGGCTGGATGGGGCTTGGAGCAGCCTGGCACAGTGGGAGGTGTCCCTGCCATGGCAGGGATGGATTTGGATGATCTTTGAGGTCCCTTGCAGCCCAAAGCATTCCCTGGTGGTGTGGCTGTGCTGATAATGTGCAGTGGCAGTGATAAATCAGGATTGCACAATGCAACGTTTGCCTCATCCTGCCGTTACTCATGGCTGTGAGCTCACCCCTGACGTGGGAGGTGACTCAGCCCAAAGGCCGTGGGGGAAAAGCACTCAGGGGTGGTTTGGGACACTTTAATGTTATATTTTGTGGAGTACTTCTGGCTCGTGGTCTGATAAAGGCCAGTGCAGGGTTTGGAAATCCTGCTTGCTCAGGGTGCTGCTCAGTGAAAGGAGATGCTGCTTGACCTGAACTCTGTCACCTCTGGGGACCAGGAATTGGTGATTTTTAACCTCAGAGGGCTCCTCTGAGGTCATTTAACAAAAGAAAAACCATGTAATTGAGTGTTGTTCACAGTAAAGGACTGCAGAGCTCTCCACAGAAGGGCTCAGTGACCCCTCAGTCAGCAAACCTTGTTTTACACCACAGAGCTGAGCAAACATGGAAATCAAATCCAAATCCACGTCAGTGGCCACTGAAGTATTGCTGGAGTGATTTCTGCCCAGTTCCTGTTAGCAGTGTGAGGAATTCTGGAAGTTTGGTTCGTGTCTGGAATGGGAGNTCAGGATAAAAAGGAAAGGATCAAATTAAAAAAATATATATATAAACAATTTTCAAGTGTATAAAAATATATTCAGGACAGGGCATGAAGTTCTGATTTGAGCAGAAAAAAGCTGGAGGGATGAGTTGCTACATACATCAGCAATAAATAATTCTTCCTTGCAAATTACTGAATATAAGGAAGGAATTCCTCCCTGGGAGCGTGAGGAGGCCCTGGAATGGATTTCCCAGAGCAGCTGTGGCTGCCCCTGGATCCCTGGCAGTGCCCAAGGCCAGGCTGGATGGGGCTTGGAGCAGCCTGGCACAGTGGAAGGTGTCCCTGCCATGGCAGGAGTGGATTTGGATCATCTTGGAGGTCCCTTGCAGCCCAGAGCATTCCCTGGTGGCGTGGCTGTGCTGATAATGTGCAGTGGCAGTGATAAATCAGGATTGCACAATGCAACGTTTGCCTCATCCTGCCGTTACTCATGGCTCTGAGCTCACCCCTGACGTGGGAGGTGACTCAGCCCAAAGGCCGTGGGGGAAAAGCACTCAGGGGTGGTTTGGGACACTTTAATGTTATATTTTGTGGAGTACTTCTGGCTTGTAGTCTGATAAAGGCCAGTGCAGGGTTTGGAAATCCTGCTTGCTCAGGGTGCTGCTCAGTGAAAGGAGATGCTGCTTGACCTGAACTCTGTCACCTCTGGGGACCAGGAATTGGTGATTTTGTACCTCACAGAGCTCCTTTGAGGTCATTTAACAAAAGAAAAACCATGTAATTGAGTGTTGTTCACACTAAAGGACTGCAGAGCTCTCCACGGAAGGGCTCAGTGACCCCTCAGTCAGCAAACCTTGTTTTACACCACAGAGCTGAGCAAACATGGGAATCAAATCCAAATCCACGTCAGTGGCCACTGAAGTATTGCTGGAGTGATTTCTGCCCAGTTCCTGTTAGCAGTGTGAGGAATTCTGGAAGTTTGGTTCGTGTCTGGAATGGGAGCCTCATCCTCAGCCCTGTGTTCCATCCTCCACTTGAGTGGGGATTGGTCCTGAGCTCAGCTCCAGTTTCTGGTTAGTCTTGAATCCACCACTTTTGGCATTGTTTGCACAGATTAATTGAAGTGAATTAATTTATTTAATTATTTAATTAAATTTTATTTTTTTAAAAATTTATTTATTGAATTAAAATTTTAAATTTTATTTATTTATTTAAATAAACCCCTAGTGTTCCTTTTTTCCCCCCACCTGACAATCTGAGAAACTGAAAAAGAAATAAAAAAAGCTTCTTAATACATTGAGTGTGTGTGTAGGTGGATATAGCTGTGCTGCTGAGGGTCTTATATTTGAATAAGAGGGAAGATGATTAGTGGTTGATTAATAACCTTTCTGTTGGGCCTGCTCCTTGGTAAAGTGTAATTTAGAAAATAATGTAGCCAGTAAATATGAGGAAAACCCCAAATTTTGTTTGGGATCTCTGGCTACATTTGAAATGATTGGCATTGCTTGAAATACTATTTTTAAGTGATTAAACAAGTTATTGTTAATATTAATTATCATTTCTTAAATCTATAATCTTGCTTAGCCTTGTTTTAATCTCATGGTTTTGGGTTTGGGGAATTACAAGGTTCAGAGATGTTGGCTGCTTAAAATTTGCTGTGCTTGGGGAATATCCCAGCGTTGCAGTAATGTTCATTTTTAGGGGATGAGAACACTGGGCCTGGAGTGGTTTTGATGCCTTAAATGGCTACCTAAAAACAGAGACTAGACAGGAATGAGGGAATAAAGGAGGGATTTGTTTGAAAGACCTTCAGAGGTCACACCCTGGGGGTCTGGAGGCTCCTGCCCCAGTGGATCCCAAATGGAAGACAGCTTATGAGTTCTTCACCCTTTTATAGGTTTGGTCCATTTGCACATCAGCATCAATTTGCCAATTAAAACTTTAGCTAATGATGGAATTTGCCCAAGCTTTCCCTCCTTTCTCAAGATGAAGGTTTGCAGTTGTTGGGCCCAGGAGGGTCTGGGTGTCCTTGGAGAGCGAGCTGGAGAGGCTTTGTTATGTCAGTGTGAGCATGAGAGAACAGCACTGAACGAGCTCCAGGGAGCTGCAGAGTTACACTGGGCACTGCAGGGCTGGGAACAGAGAAAAGTTNGCTGCCTCCCTGCTCAGGCTGTCCCCATGTGTGTTTTTCAGAGGATTACCCCAACGGGACGTGGTTGGGTGATGAGAACAACCCCGAGATGCGCGTGCGCTGCCCCATCACGCCCGCAGACATGCTGCACATCAGCACCAACTGCCGCACGGCCGAGAAGATGGCCCTGACCCTGCTGGATTACCTCTTCCACAGGGAGATCCAGGCCATCTCCAACCTCTCGGGCCAGGGGAAGCACGGCAAGAAGCAGCTGGATCCTCTCATGATCTACGGGATTCGCTGTGAGTGATGAGTTGGGAGATGGGAGGGTGCAGGAGGTGATGGGTTCAGTGATATTACATGCATGGAGATGTTCTAGTGGCTTCTCTTTCTGAAGGTTTGGGATTTTTAGGATGAAATCCTGCTGGGTTGGTTTACTTCAGTTTGTGGGTATTCACCAGAAATTGCTCAATATTTTATTCTGAGTTCCGACTTCCAGCTGTGAGTGTAGTAAATATTGTAGAAATAATAAGTGACATAAATTTCAGTGTTGTTCAAGTGCTCAAACCAGCATGGTCATGAACCTTCGTTTTTGATGTCCCATTTACGTCTCTTTTTCCAAAAGGCTTGCTGAGGTTGTGATGGGAAAAGTTGGCATTGTCAGGATCAGAAAATCTGTGGATTTACAGCAGGAATGCTGAGGATTTCTGTCTGCTCCATGTGCACAAGTCTTGGGCGTATTTAAGCTGTTATGGAGCTATGAACTGCTATTACTGGTGTTAAAGGTGCAATATTTGTTCATTTAAAAGGACTCAAATGTGGTTTCTTCTAGAACAAAGGCACTGGTTTGGAATGAAAAGAGGAACGTGGATGTGTGCATTGTGTTTTGGTGTGGCCACTTCTAGTGAGCACATTGAGGACAGCCAAGTCTGTTCCCTTTATTTCCAGGAAATTAGGATAACCAGGATTTTGGGAGAAGATTCTTCTGCCAGGTGGTGGTTCAGAGCTGGAATCAGGGGATGGGCACAGCCTCAAGGCTTGGGACAACATTCCCAGGGACTGGCTGGGATTGTTGGAGCATCCATGCAGGGCCAGGAGCGATCCTTGAACTGGATTCTAATAAACCAGGAGGTCTTGTTGTTAAAAGATTCTTTATAGTCACAGTTTGTGTAGGTCACCAGTGCACCTGCAGTGGGAATTCGTTCTGCTGCTGAGTTTTGTATGGAATTGGCAATTTGAAATGCCAGGTAAGGCTTAAGAACGTGTCAGCAAGGGATTATCAGGGTGGTGTTTGAAGAAGTGGCTGTGTGGTAGTTACAGGGAGGGGAGTGTGAAGTGTTTGATGATGGCAGCAAACACATTCCTGTTGACCTGCTGTTATTTCCAGTGATTTTCAGGCTGTTTTGGGGAAATCGGAAACCAAATCCAACCCACTCAGGCTGCATTAAGGCAATTTTTGCTTCATTATTTAACTGAAGCAGAAGACTTGGGTCTTCTTTTAAAAATACATTGAATATGTGTTTTTAAGAGAGATGGTAATGCCAATTAATGCTGATCTCCAAAGCCTTTTTGTCTGCTGACCTCATCAGCATCACTGACGTCGTTGCCGTTTGTTGTTTCAAACATGGATTTTTGTTGGGAGCTTTCAGAAACACTGAGAACTGGATCTTGCTCCAGGGTTAAATGAATTTCCAGGCAGTTCTTTCTCCATCCCTTAAATGTGAGAGCACAAATCACAAATCAGGTCAGTTTGTGAGTGGTTGTGGAGGAAGATGAGATGTTGGCCAGTGTGAGCATGGGGAAGGAATGTGTCCATGTGACCCAGGGCTCGAGCTGGGGTTTTTGTCATTGCCATGAAGCCTCCTGACCATGAAGAAATGGGATTATGGAAGTGATCCCTGCAGCTGGAGAAGGTCTGGAATGGCACAGATGGGAGAGAAGAGGATCATGAGCAGCAATCAGTGTCTGGCTTTGATGGCATGAGCACGGTTTGGGATCTGAAACAGCTTCATTCCTTCCTACTGCTGGCTGCTGTGTTGCTTTCTTTTGGGAGCCAGGCCATAAAAAACTAGGGATTTCTGGAAAAAATAGACCCTGTGTGGATCTGGCCAGAGATGATTGGTTTGGGGAAGGAAATATTGATGCTTCTTGAGATTTGCTACCAGCAAGGACAGAGAATCCTGTGGCAACCAGTGAAGAAAACACACAAAAAGTTGATGGAGCAGCAAATTTAACAGTGAGAACAGTGCTCCAGAAATGATGATTTCACTTAATCGCCTCACATGTCATCACTGGGAGTAATTAAGTGGGAGTGGAATTGGATTCCAGCAGCCTGGTGAGGAATGTGGAGGAATGTTGAGGATGGGACAGTGCCTGTGCTCAGTTCAGTGGCAGAGCTCCTGCTGAGTTCATGTGTGCCATGATTCCATCCCCTATTCCCTGCCTGGGAAGAGCTCTGCCATCCCATATCCCCTTTCCCAAGCCACACACATCTGGGTTTGATCCAGGAAGTGTTGTCCCAGAAAAATCGACCCAAACCTGAGTTTCCCTGGCGTGGAACCCCCTCAGTGCTGCTCCCAGCAGTGAGATTTGCTCCTGCTCTGAGCAGTCCTCCTTTGATGCCTTAATTCCAAGAGAAATGAAAAATCCAATGTCATCAGCCTGGCCTGTGCCAATCACAGCCAGAGGAGCCCAAGGAAATAGAAAGGATTTGATTTTTCCTTTCGTTTCAAGTTTCTCGCAGTTTGTCAGTGGAAAGATATTCCATCTTTTTTTTGTTTTTCTTTTTTCTCTAAGAAAAACACTAAGCAAATCTGTATTTAATAGAGAAAGTATTTTCTATAATACGCAGAAAGTATAGAAAATGAAGAGATGAGTGTTTATTAAAAATTCTTGATGTTCTGCAGAAGGTTTACCACAAGAAGAGAGGAAAGTTTCTCTTTGCAAGTCTGAATTTTCACTCGTGGTAGGAATTTGCTTGTGGGGTTGCAGTGGTATTGAGGAGAGATTTTGGGCAAGAAACCAGAGTAAATAACAATATTAAATAACAATCTCTGTCATTAAATAGCTCATTACCTCAGCCCTGCTAAAAATGGAGACATTTGCTGGTGAAATACGATACAGGAACATCCTCAGTTGTAATTTTCTTTGCCTAACAGAAAATACAGGTTTAGCTCTTTGGAAATTTTACAGCAATTTCCACGAGCAAGTTGGAAAAACTGGATTCTTAAATTCAGAATTTTGCAGTTCTAAGAAATGGTTTAATAGGAAAGATGATTTTCCACGGCATGTTGGAAAAAAGGGAGAGGGGATTTCTGAAGCTCAGAAAACAAAATTTATCAGTAGCCCTTATTCTTCAAAATAATCAAAGTATTAAATGGAAACAGAACAACGTTAGTTACTTATATTTTTATAGTATATTTTATATATATTACTGTGTGTAACTTTGTGTATTATTTCTCTGCAAGCCTCTGCTTTGCACATGGGTTTTTGCAGACTCTCACCAATCATTTTTCCACTTATTTGTCAGTTCTGGTTAATTATTCCAAGAGGTTGGAAGATCAGAACTTGCAGTTTTAATGCAGAATTTGTGGTTGGGTGGAGGAAGGAGATCCAAACTCATGAGTTGCATTAAGGGGAATCTGTGCCCTTGTGTTATTGGCCCCCCAAATTCTTATTTTGGCTCCAGACAGCATCTGTTGCTCAGGGAATTATTCATGCACGTGGGAATAGCTCTTGTGTTAAGGGTGGGATTGTTGCTGAACAAAACTCCCTCAAAACCATAAATCCCCCACCCAAACCCTCCCGTGCTCACAGAGGGGAGGAAACCGTGGGGAAAAATTTTGGTGAATTTTCCCATCTGCATCCAAGACTATTTCATAGAGTGAATTTTCTCATTTCCCTTTCATCTGGAATACACCCTTGTCTTTTCAATACCACAAAACAAAGCATTAGCTGAGAACACCTAATGATAAAATCTGATTTTTAACTCTGAATGATGCATTTTCTGCTCCAAACGCCAAATAACTCCCCCTTTTTAAGACACAGAAAGGAATCCCTCATCAGAGCTCTGTTCCTGTTATATAAAACATTGCTTCCAGTAGGGATGGGAGCACTTTTCCTACTGCAGGAGTTGAAAGAGATGTTAATACACTCTGAAAGGAGTTGTGTCCTCAGCAGAGGCCAAATGGAATTAAACACTGGCTCTGCTTCCCGAAAATCCACACACCAGCACTGGGGCTGCAGCCCACACACGGCTGCTTAATGGGAACCACATTTGGCTGGGGGATGGATGTCAGTGAGATGAGTTTATGTATGGAGAGAGAAATAGAAATGTAAATATTGGTGCTCACAGGCCGGAGCTGCCGCCGGTGTCGTGGAGAACGTGTTGCCTACTCAGCAGAGCTGCCCCAGCTCTTCCTGAAGAGTTTGAGCTCGATAACAACGCAGGATAAACAGCAAATAGATGCCATTTGTGTCCTTGATGCCTTAAATGGCTGCCTAGAAACAGTGACCAGACAGGAATCAAGGAGAGATTTGTTTGAAAGGCCTTCAGAGGTCACACTCTGGGCTCCAGAGGCTCCTGCCTCAGTGCATCCCAACATGGACAATGACAGCTCCCGAGTTCTTCCCACTTTGATATCAGCATCAATTGCCCAAGCAGAAGCCAGGCAAGGATGGAATTTGCCCAAGCTTGCCCCCTTTTCTCTCCCCAAGATGAAGGTTTGCAGTTGTTGGGCCCAGGAGGGTCTGGGTGTCCTTGGAGAGCGAGCTGGAGAGGCTTTGTTATGTCAGTGTGAGCATGAGAGAACAGCACTGAACGAGCTCCAGGGACCTGCAGAGTTACACTGGGCACTGCAGGGCTGGGAACAGAGAAAAGTTAAAACCTGAGGCATCATCTTGCTCGAGGTGGATCCTGCTTGGGAACACTGGAGGAAGGGCAGGAGGTTCTGGTGGATGAACTGAGCTCAGATGTTTCTCGCCAGAGGGATCTGTTTGGTGAGGCACTCCGGGCTGCTGCTGTTTTATGGAATGTTTATCATGGAATCCTGGAATGGTTTGGGTTGGAAGGACCTTAAAGATCCATTCCTACCTCCTGCCATGGCAGGGACACCTTCCACTGTCCCAGGTTGCTCCAAGCCCTGTCCAGCCTGGCCTTGGACACTTCCATGGATCCAGGGACAGCCACAGCTTCTCTGGGAAATCCATCCCAGGGCCTTCCCACCCTCTCAGGGAGGAATTCCTTCCTAATATTCCACCTAGCAGTGGGAATCTATTCCCCGTGTCCTGGCACTCCAGACCCTTGTAAATCATTTCTCTCAATCTTCTGTCTCTCTTCAGGTGCTCTAAACAAACATTGCAGTTACTTGAGGACCTGCACTGAAAATACAAAATGTAATCACTATTTTCTATTCTTTTCCTTTTCCACCTCCACAAGCTTTTTTTATTACTGCATTTTTATTAACTCCACCATTTTTTCCTTTTTCCTCATTTCCTTCCTAATATTTGCGCTGTTTTTTTTTTTTGCATTTTCTTTGTCTTCCTTTCATTTCCTGTTTATAATTTTGGGCTTCTCGGGTCTCATTTCTGAATATCCCACAAGTCACTGGCTCTTGAGTATTTAATAACATCCCATGGTTTAAAAGTGTAACACCTACACTCTGCAATCCTGAACATCAGCAGTTGTGGACTTGCATCCAGACCTTGGATTCCATCTGGAGATGCCTCATCAAGGAAAATGATCCAGACTTTAATGTTAATATTAATGTTTCATCAGCACCAGAAATCGATGGATTTCTGTGATTTGGATATTGGTAATTGTTGTTTCAGTCCCTCCCCCTGACAGACAGCTCCCTGAGGAATCAGCCATGGATACTCTGGAGGGATGGGACAGTGGCACTGCTCAAGCCAGGAATTTCCTGAGGATCCCTGAGCTGTTGAACCCATCTGCTGTTTCCTCATGATGTGGGATAATAACTCCTCTTCCCAGCGATGGTAGCCTGAACAGGAGTCCTGTGGTTTGTGTCTGATGGATGAGCTCATCTTGTGGTCCCTGGAAATCCTTTTTGCCAACATTTTCTTCTCCCAGTGATAAATACCACAGGCTGGAGCTCTTGGGAAGTAAAGACCGACTTGAGCCTGTTCTGTGGTGTTATCACAGCACCCTGGAATTGCTTGCTTTGGAAAGGACTGAAATCAATCCTGTCCAAGCCCCTGCAGGGACAGGGACACTTTGCACTGCACCAGCTTGCTCAGCTCAGAGGCTGTGGGACATTTCTCCTCCTCTGGGTGGCTCAGGGGGTGGACAGGTTTCATTTGAGGTGGAAAGGTTGAGTAAAAGCAGAGGAGAATTTAGCCAATTCTGCAGCATTGTGCCCGTGGCAGATGAGAGGAGTTGGGGCAGGTCCTGCTGAGCTTTGTGCGGGTCAGAACCTGACTCTGAGCCTGGACTCTGAGCCTTGGCAGGGCTCTGCTCCCCCTCAGGAAAGCTGGGCTGGGCTTTGTTGGGAAGGCCACGAGCAGTGGCTGCTGTTAGGGACAGAACTGAGGGGGAAAGGCTGCAGAGCTGTTGAAAGTCTGAGAGTTCAGCAACATCTTTAAAAAGCAAGAAGTGAAAGAAATCCTTTCTGTTGGGCTTTTCTCCTGTCCAGAGAGCTTTAATTCCGGTTGGTGCAGAGCCCTCAGGAAGGGCCTGGTGCTGCTGCTGCTGCTCTCACTCGTGTTCTCCCTCAGAGCTGGACGAGCCTGGCTTCAGTTCCACAGAGCTGCTGCTTTGGGAATCAATTAAATGCTGCCACATGCAGGGCGCTGATAACCTCCTTTGAGGCCAGGCAAGAAGATAATGGGAGAACCCATTGAGTTTATCTCAGCACTGCAGTTCTCATCCATGGCATCAATGCTGGCACTTGCTTTCAGCTGGAACTCGAAGCTGCCTGGAGTTTGCTTCTTTCCTGGGCACTCCTCTTGATTTCAATTATTTTCCTGGCCAGTTCCTGTTAATAAACTGAAAAAAAAAGGCAGCAGTTTTGAGGGAAGAAAAGAAACTGTGTGTTTTCTCTTTCCTCTTCACACTTCTCCTGTTGTTCTTGCATTATACAAGCGAGGAATTAAATTTTCCATTCTTGGAAAAGCAGCAGTGGAGTCTGTCAGTCCCCACTGATGTGTGTGATGTGCTGTCAGGCACTTGTGAGTCCTGGGCTCTCCAGAAAATAGAAAATGAGTGTATGAGGTCACTTGGACCATCTCTTTCCACACTCCTTCCATCCCTCAGTGCTTTTCCCTTTTGGCCAGACTTAGTTCAAGTACGTGCTGAAGTGTGCAGGTCTTTGCTGCTGGAGAGGCAGCTAAAAACAGTCCTGTGAGGCTGGGAATAGAAAAACAGCTTTTTCAGGGACTTGAAGTGTTGTTTCAGGAGTGTATAAAGAAAAAAAGGGCGAGTTGGGTCATTTGAAGATGGGCTCTTTGGGAAAGGTTCTGCTGCAGCTGTTGTAACTGAGTTAAATTCTGGTTTTTGTAATGATAATCCAGGGAGTTCGCATCGATTTCAGAGGTCATGAGATATTAGATTATCATGATTAGATCAGATATTCCTGTATTAACAACCCCTGGTGTCAGCAAGGAGCACTGGGCTGCTCGTAACTCATGTCTTGGGTGTGATGTGCAAGGCTCACCTTTATCAGCACTGAAGATCCACCCCAGCTCTGGAGTTCCAAGTGGAACAGAGGCTTCTTTGTTGTATCCAGGCTGTTTTCCTTGGGCTGATTCCTCCCACGTGGAGCTCCTCCAGTGTTTTGACTGTGTGCAGTGGAGTCCCTCCAGCCCTGCTGTCCCTTCAGGGCTGCTGCAGAGGGTGCAGGGTGTGCTCTGCTCTCCCCACGAGCACAGGAGGCTGCTGCTTCCCCGCTGCCACTCAGGCAGAAATGAAACCTCCCCCTGAACTTCCAGCGGGCTCCAAACAAGAAACATTTGCGATTGAAAGCCTGGAAATGACAAAAATTGAACTTTCACGGGGTGGTTTAGGAAGACACGAAGAGTCCAAGGAAGTATCTGATCCCTGGCAGTTGGAGAGAGGAAAAGCAGCTCAGCTGGGCATGGATTGATCAGCCCAAAACTGCTGGACATCCATGTGGAAAAGGCACTGCTGCCTGCAGGGAGAGCTGGCAGCTCTGGAATGCAATCCCAGAAAGCTGCAGAGCTTTTCCTTCCCTGCCTTTGAACCTCCTGCTCTGCCTTTCCCGAGGGTTCAAACGGGGATGGAGGAGATGCCTGGAGCTGGCTGCGAGGTGGTGAGGCCAGCGGGAGGAGCCAGTTGGGATTGAGTCTGGGATGAGCCAGTTGGGATGAGCCCAGGTTGAGCCCACCAGGATGAGCCAGTTGGGATGAGTCTGGGATGAGCCAATTGGGATGAGCCCAGGTTGAGCCCTTTGGGATGAGCCAGTTGGGATGAGTCTCGGATGAGCCAATTGGGATGAGCTCAGGTTGAGCCCTTTGCGATGAGCCCTTTGCGAGGAGCCCAGGATGAGCTCTTTGGGATGAGCCCACTGGGATGAGCCCAGGATGAGCCCATCAGGATGAGCCTTTTGGGATGAGCCCAGGATGAGCCTATCAGGATGAGCTCTTTGGGATGAGCCCTTTGGGATGAGCCCTGGATGAGCCTTTTGGGATGAGGCCTTTGGAATGAGCTCTTTGGGATGAGCCCAGGATGAGCCCTTTGGGATGAGCCCATCAGGATGAACCCTTCGGGATGAGCTCTTTGGGATGAGCCCTTGGGATGAGCCCAGGATGAGCTCTTTGGGATGAACCTATCAGGATGAGCCCACTGGGATGAGCCCATCGGGATGAGCCCTTTGGGATGAGCTCTTTGGGATGAGCCTTTTGGGATGAACCCTTTGGGATGAACCTATCAGGATGAGCTCTTTGGGATGAGCTCTTTGGGATGAGCCCAGGATGAGCCCTTGGGATGAGTCCTTTGGGATGAGCCCATCAGGATGGCAAACACCCAGCATGTGCCACCAAGGAAAGCTCCCTGCTGGATCCACCCCCCCCTGCTGCCCTTCCCAAGCTTTGGAAAGGGTTGGCACAGCACAGTTCCATGCTGAGGGGATTTATTTCCATTGAACTCACAGCCTCGACTCTGGGAATTTGACACCCCACTAGATGGCAATATTTGAATGCTGATGGCTCCTTCCATAAATCAAAATAAAACGAGTTCTGCTTGTTGTAAAATAGGTAAAAATAGCCTGGCTGCTGTTCCAGAGAGGTGCTGAGGTGTGAGGGAGTGTAGGAGCTCTCCTGCTCTGGGCTCGGATTCCTCGGTGGAATTTGGAAATTCTAGATCCTAATTAACTTTAATTTTTTATTTTTGAAACTTCCAGCAGGGTTCTTTTAATTCGAAGAATGAAGGCATTTAAAAATAGTTAAAATGTTCACCTCTCCTCTGAATCTGTGACTTGTTAAAGATGAAACATTCAGACAAATATTCTAATTAAATATTAATGAACAGAGTAATGACTCGGTGGCTGAATTTGCCTTCCCTCCTCTCTCTCTCCAAGTTCCCAGCAGCTCCTCCCAGCTCTTTTTGGACACTGTGGATGAGAGCAATGTCATGGAAAGTGATTTTTTTTGGTGACAGGATGGATTTCCAGGCGTGTGATATCAGGGGAGCCTCTGCCATCTCTCCCCTCCTGCATCCCAAACCTAAACATGCCGAATTTTGGAGGGGGAAGTGCCTCCCAGCTGTGGAGATCATCCCCCCCAGCTGTCACACGAGTAAACAATTCCTGTTTTCCAATGGTTTCAATATGGGCAAGGCCTGCATGAGGTTTGGAGAATCAAAGCCTCGAGGCTCAAGGAGGAATTCCAGAGGTGCTTCAGTTTTTCCTCTGCTCTCCCAGTGTTTAGAGCAGCAGATTTCGCTGTCATGTGCTCTTGGTTTAATCAGAAGGACTCCAAATGTATGACCCTGCTGAGGAAAAATGAATTTTGGGAGCCAAAACCCCCCAAAATCAGCCCCTTCTCCTCTCTGAGCTGACGCCTTTGTTTTTTGTGGTATCCATCATATTCCTGTCCATTTTAAAGGATTCTGTCCATCACTTTAAGCATTGAAATGATGAATTCTCCATCCTGTTGCTTTTCTTTAGATTTTAAAAATTAGAGGGAGTTGGAAAATGAAGGAGCAGTGATCCAAATCTGCTTGGATTCTGTATTTAATCTAAATAAATCTTTATTTTATACACGTGGCTGTCGGATTCTGTGCTGCACTTTCCCAAATCTTTCCCAACTCACCAAAAGCAGCAGGAATTTCTGGGCCACCTCGGCTTAACTCTGCCAAGCCCATGAAAATACTGATTTACCTCTTAATTTTCTAAGGAAACCTGGGATTTGTGGAGAATGGGAAGCAGCAGAGACTCAGAGTGTGCAAATGAAACTCCTGACGTGGAGTTTGTTTTTTGGGAGCTGGTTCTGACTGCGGGATCAGGATGGGATAGTTCACGTCTGGTTTTGATCTCAGAAGTGTCTTCTCTTCCTCCTCAATTTGTTCTTAATTAGATTTCTTCACAGTTTCATGTTTTGTGGGGTTTGTTTCGTCTGCTCCCTGACTTCTGACCTTTAAGAGCGAGGATGGCTTCCTCAGGGACATTGTTTTCCTGGGATTTACTTAGTTTATAATGAATCCTTATTTTTAGGAAACCCCAACCCTTTCTCTCCTTATTTTGTGCATCAGATCCTCCAAAAATTTGGGAGCATTGAATCATTTCAGACACAATCTCTGTGTTTGTATCAAATCAAATCCTTTTTTCCTTTGCATTTCCGAGCTTGTTTTCCTTTGCATTTCCAAGGCTTTTTTCCCCTTTGCATTTCCAAGGTTTTTATTTCCTTTAAGAACCACAGAGAGATTTATTTCAGAAGTGCTTCTGTTGCTCTTTTCAGTTTGAATTGAACTCCCCCAAACCTCTCCCTGTGTCTCTGATCCAGCCTGCTGCACCTGTTGGCTTTTAAAGCTGACTTGAATTTTCCCGATTTTTTTGCCTTCTTCCTGAGCTTTTCCTTGCTAAGATTGGAATGTTGATCCTTGATTTCCCCTTTTCCCCACCCCATGTCTCCCTGAATTCTCTTTGCAGCCCTTTTTGTCTCCTGAGCTGCAGCCAGGATCTCTCTGAATCTGTAGAAATCACCCAAATTCCTGCAATTCATTAAATCACTGAATTATTTTTAAGTCTTTGGTGTGTTTTTCATGGGAAGCTTCTTTTAGGAAATGAGGTTCCCCCCAACCAAAAAAGCAAAGTTTGGACCTTTAGTGTTTAAAAATAAAGACACCTTTTTGTTTGGAGACACCACCCATGAAAAGATCCCTAAAAACACACTCAACCAGTCTTAAACCATCTAAATCCTGTCCTTTATTATTCTGTAAAGTCCTCTGAGTTCTTCTTGTTGTCACTTAAAAGTGAGAATCTCAAGGTCTTTCAAGCACTTTTGGGTTAGATTTTGGATTCCAGTGTTTTCCTCCTGCATGTCTTCTCCTTTATTTCAAATTGTCCCTACAAAAAAAGATGAAAGCATTGAAAAATTCAATTTTCTTTTAAAAAATGATGCCCCAAGAGATCCAATTCTCCACTTGGCTCTGTTAGAGCCAGCAAATTTCAGGGTTTGAGGACTCTGGGCTCATTTGAAATGCAGAGGAAACTCTGGAGCTTTTAGTTTGTGCAAACCTGGAATTTTGTGGCTCCAGGCTTGAAATCATTTGTCTTGCAGGAGCAGCCCATATCCTGTTCTTTAGATTCTATATACAACAGCTTAAACAAGTCCTTCCCAGGATTAGGAGCCCATCTGAGAGTAAGATGGAAAGCCCAGTAAGTGGAAAAGTGGAAAAAGATTCTTTTACTTTGCAGGGTAGAGAAAGGAAAATGAGAATTTTAGAGATTCTTTAAGCTTTGTCCTGTAGGGTAAAAACATTTGTGGCAGCTTTGGTTTGTTCAGTGCTGCACATCTGAATTTAGAAGTACTGAAGGTTTAGAGACTGTTTGATATTCAGAGAGTTCTGTTTGGATTTAGGGGGTTTGAAGCTCAGAGAATCACCTAAGATGGTTTGGGTGGGAAGGACCTTAAAGTTCATTTAATTCCACCCCTTCCATGGGCACATCTCCCACTGTCCCAGGCTGCTCCATCCTGGCCTTGGGCACTGCCAGGGATCCAGGGGCAGCCACAGCTTCTCTGGGAAATCCATTCCAGGGCCTCACCACCCTCCCAGGGAACAATTCCTTCCCAATATCCCACCTAACCTGGCATTAAAAGCCATTCCCCCTTGTCCTGTCCACATAAAAAATATCTCTCCCTCTTTTTCAGATGGGCAAATAATAGATTTTTCAGGGTTTTTTTTTCATTCTGCAGCTATGAGGATTAGGAATTTTTTGCTCTCAGGTGTTGGTGCTTTAGGAAAATCCAAACCCTCAGAAGCTCCCAATGAAATGGTGAAAGTGTGGAATAATTCAAGGCCCTCGGAGCAGCTGACAGTGCACAACATTCCCAGTGAAATTCCCACTTTTAAAGCCAGTCCTTGCCGTGTTTATGGAACACTTTGGCAACTTAGCACCGAGGGCTGCAAAGGGAATCCTGTGACTCTTAAAATACCTCAATTCTGGGAGTGACTTTGCAGAGAATCCTCATTTTCTGTTGAGTTTTTACTGGATTCGGATCAACTTTGAACAGAGCTTTGAAAGACTCGATTTTTTTTTTTCCTTTATAGGGAGTTTTATGCAGTTTCCTACTTCAGTAGGAGGTATTTTTGTAGTTCCTATAGTCAGACTTTTGGGGCACTATCAGTGAGAAATAATCCTTGATCCACCTTTGGCTCTGGATCCTCCTCTTGCTTTGGCACAGCTCGACTGTAACGCTGCAGCTTCCACAGATCCCAGTGCAGGTGATAAAATTCCACAGGCTGCTGGAGTTTTTTACATCCAGAGCTGTGCAGATGAACAATTACTGAGTTTGGGGAAGAGATTTTGTCGAATTCATGTCGCTGCACAGCTTTGGGGGTGTTTGCACAGAGTCTGTTCAGAGCTGGGGGTGACCTCCTGTGCGGTCCTGGGTGTGTCCTCTCCGTGTGTTTTGCAAAAATCCAGGTTTGTGCTGATTTTTAGCCTTTTTTTCCATCATTCCAGGCCACCTGTTCTACAAATTTGGCATCACGGAGTCAGACTGGTACCGCATCAAGCAGAGCATCGACTCCAAGTGCAGGACAGCCTGGAGGAGGAAGCAGCGAGGGCAGAGCCTGGCTGTGAAAAGCTTCTCCAGGAGAACACCTTCCTCCTCCTCCTACAGCGGCTCAGGTAAAAACCAAACCTTCCCCCAAAAAACAACAAATCCCACTCGGTTTCCAAGGTGCCTGAATGTTAATTTGGACACCTGGATTTGCTGAGAATGGGGAATTCTGGAATGGTTTGGGTGGGAAGAGGACTCAGAGCTCATCCAGTGCCACCTCTACTGTGGGCAGGGACACCTCCCACTGTCCCAGGTTATTCCAGCCTGGCCTTGGACACTTCCAGGGATCCAGGAGCAGCCACAGCTTCTCTGGGCACCCTGTGCCAGGGCCTCAGCACCTTCCCAGCCAGGAATTCCTTCCCAATATCCCACCTAACCCTGCTTTCTATCCGACCTCACGGATCCAGCTCCTGCAGCTTTGTTTTTATTTTAACCACACTCAGTTCTTTGAGCAGAAATTCCAAATATCCCTGCAGTTGTTGTTCCTAGGAGGAATCAAGTGACTAAATCCTTCCCAGTGTGTTCCCACTGTTCAGTGGGACGTGCTAAATGCTGTTCCTGAAGTGTTTTCCTCTGCAGACATGAAATGTGCTGTAGGTGATTCCGTATTTCCAGCGAGGTATGGAGGCCTGAATAATAACAAATGAAAAACCCTGACCTCAGGAGTGTTCTCTGAGGACATTTCTGGCTCATGCTTTTAATATAAAGCAGTGTTCTGGGACATTTATACATTATATATTAAAACCAGGGCTTTGGAAGGCAGCCCAAAGGAAAGGAAGTCAGTTTATTTGCCTGCATAAAATTTTTGGTTGCATGTTAACACTAACCACCGTAGCTCATGCAAAGAATGACAAAATCTGCTTTCAATGGAAAATTTTATGTGCTGGAACAGGGAATCACATCCAAAATTCCCAAATTAAAACAACTAATCAATGTAATGATAACCATAAGCCCTCTGTGTTGATGGGGTTTTTGCTTTCAGTCTTTCAGCAATCAGTATTTCAGGAGAAAAGGGCAGCAGTAGGTGGATGTTGCAGCCTGTGCTCGTTAGCCTGCACTCCTTGAGTGGTGTGGAGATTTATTATTCAAATTATTCAGCTTTAATCTGTGCTGGAGGTTTGGAGACACCTGTGTGGAGATGTAAAGCCCAGAGTCAGTGGATTCCTGTCTCCTGCAGGCTGTAGGATCATAAGTTTGGGTGGGTTTCTTGTTGTGGTTAAGCTGAGATTTTTCCCCTCAGTTCCACTTTTGGACTAGACTTTGAGTTTCCATTGTTTTCCTCCTGTGTGTTCTCTCCTTTATTTCAAATTATTCCTAGAAAAAAAATTAAAGCATTGAAAAAAATAAATTTTCTTTTCAAAAATGATACTCCAAGAGATCCAATTCTCCACTTGGCTCCGTTAAAACCTGCACATTTCAGGGTTTGAGGACTCTGGGCTCCTTTGTAACACAGAGGAAACTGTGGAGCTTCAGATTTTCCCCATTTTTCCCCTCAGTTCCACTAAATTGAGTTGTGAGTAAAATGTTCTGTGGGCACAGAGACACCAGGATTCACTCCTGGGCAACCTGGGCTGACATTGGGTGAAGGTTCATGTCCATCCCAAGCCAAAGCATCCCAAAGCTTTGGGATTTCAGCAGTGCTGTGAGAGGAGGAGGAGGAACACTCAGGATGAGAGGAAATGTCCTTGGAGTTGCACCAGGTTGGATATCAGGAAAAATTCCTTCGTGGAAAGGGTTGGCCAGCATTGGAATGGGCTGCCCAGAGCAGTGGTGGAGTCTCCATCCCTGGAAGTGTCCAAAAATCCCATGGATGTGGCACTTGGGGATGTGACCATGGCTGTGGTGTTGGACTTGATCATCCTAAAGGTCCTTCCCACCCTTAATGATTCCATGATTCCATGAAATTGAAACTCCTCAACTGATAAATAGGAAGTCGAATAGGAGCAGGTTAGAAAATGCCAAAGGTTTTGCCTTAAAAAGTGATTTTAACGGAGAATTAAACCTACCTATCCTTGAAGGTTCTTTGGGAATGCCATGGAGAACGTGGCACTGCAGGGGCTGTTGGGTTCCCTTGGGAACTCGGGGAGAATTTGGGAGCAGGAGTTCAGCTGTGGCTCCTCCTGCTAGGGATACTCCAAGGATCCAACCTGGAAATGCTCGATGTTTTCCAGGGATTTCTCACTGCTGACAGCTCCTCTCCCCAAGCTGTGTGAGCTCCTCATGGTTGTGTTTGTTTGGAGTGGGGAATGTTTATAACGATGGATAAATATTCCCTTTGTCTGCTCGGAGGTTGAGGGGAAAAACAAGACTCATAAAGGATGTTTTGTTTTTAGATGTGGCTGAATCCTCTCTCTTCTTTCTTCCTAAGAAAAAAAAAAAACACAACTCTACAAAAATTTCCAGAAAATAAAGAAAGAACCCAAATTTGGTTGTTGCAGTGAAGCCAAATTTAAATCTAATTATAGATGACCACGGGAGAGGTCCTGGGTGATTCCATCCAGGCTGTGGCTCCTCTTGCACCTTCAAACAGCACAATAATTTCTGTCCACTGAAGCCAAAAATCACTTAAAAATCAAGACTTTGGAGCCTTACAGTTAAAAATGTATTTTGATATGTGCATGTCATAAATATATATAAAATTCATATATTTATCTGCTGCGGGATTTATTTCTTTAACGATCTTTTATGGCACAACTTAATCAGAAAATAAATATTATAAATGAAGGATTCTGTATTTGCCTACTGTGGTTTGACTGAGTTTGAGTTGTAACTCAGCTCAGGTGAATTCCACAGAGACAGACTGGGAAACATGATGGAAAAACCAAATCCTGAGGGAATTTGTCTGTTAGAATTCTGAGGGAATTTTCCCTAAAATTCCTGAGGGAATTTGTCCCTCAAAATCGTGAGGGAATTTATGCATCAAAATCCTGAGGGAATTTGTTTCTCAAAATTGTGAAGGAATTTGTCCATTCGAATCCTGAGGGAATTTGTTTCTCAAAATCCTGAGGGAATTTGTCCCTCAAAATCGTGAGGGAATTTATGCATCAAAATCCTGAGGGAATTTGTTCCTCAAAACCCTGAGGGAATTTATTCCTCAGAATCCTGAAGGAATTTGTTCCTCAGAATTCTGAGGGAATTTGTCCCTCAAAATTGTGAAGGACTTTGTTCCTCAAAACCTTGAGGGAATTTATTCCTCAGAATCCTGAAGGAATTTGTTCCTCAAAATTCTGAGAGAATTTATTCCTCAAAATCCTGAAGGAATTCTTCCCTCCAAATCCTGAGGGAATTTGTTCCTCAGAATTCTGAGGGAATTTGTCTGTAAGAATTCTGAGGGAATTTGTCCCTCAAAATTGTCAAGGAGTTTATTCCTCAAAATCCTGAAGAAATTTGTCCCTCAAAATCTTGAGGAAATCCTGAGGGAATTTGTCCCTCAAAATCCTGAGGAAATTCTGAGGGAATTTGTCTCTCAAAATCCTGAAGGAATTTGTCCCTAAAAATCCTGAGGGAATTTGTCCCTCAAAATTGTCAAGGAGTTTATTCCTCAAAATCCTGAAGAAATTTGTCCCTCAAAATCTTGAGGAAATCCTGAGGGAATTTGTCCCTCAAAATCCTGAGGAAATTTGTTCATTAGAATCCTGAGGGAATTTGTCCCTCAGAATCCTGAGGGAATCCTATGGGGATCCCCGAAGGAGCAGAGAAATAGCAGTGGAATTCCTCAGCCATCCCAATAAAGATCTCTTTGTACATTAAAAAACAGAGAAAGGAATTGCATCAAATATTAGGAATAAAGTAATGGAAATGGGAGAAAAAGTGAAAGAGGCTCAGGTAAGGATTTTTCTGGGATATCTGTTCCTTCCAGTGGCCATGACAACTGGTATCCCACTCAGAAAAAATCCCATTTTTATTTGTCTAATGGGGCAGTTTTTATACAAAGTTCCGCATTTTTCAACCAGTTGGGATTTCTCAGTCCCACCTGGAATTCTGTGCAGCAAATTCCAGTGTACAGCAGTGCAGGAAAAGCTGGAATTGCACAGGGAGCAAGCAGGTTGCATGGAAGAAATTAGAAACAGTTACTTGGTGTCCAACAGGCAGCAAAAACCTGGATTTGTTGTGTTTCCCTTGGTTCCTGTGGAAATTTGGGGCTGGAATTCCGTGTTCCAGCTCATTAATGGAACCAGAGCTGCCTGAATTGTTAAACAACTCAACTTTTCAACAAATAAATAAATATTAACTTGGTGGTTTGGAGTTCCCAGTTCTCATTCTCCAACCTAAACCTCAAAATTATCTCCTTGCCCAAACGTTTGCAGACAGGAGGCAAAAAAAAGGCTGATTTTATTAAAGAACATTCCCATTAAAATATTTGAGTGGCTAAAGCTCATTCCTGCAGAACTAACAGTGTTTTCAGAATAAATCTTGGAGTATTAAGTAGAGATATTAAAAATTAATGATTTCTATCCTTTTTACTTGCCTTTTGCCTCATACATTTAGAAGAATCCTTTCCCTGCAGCTGGAAAACCTCAAAATGGATCTATGATGTGTCCAAAGCAAGTTTTTTACTCTCTGGAAATCCCACTGAGGTTTTTCTGGTGGTTTTTGTCCCTGTTTCATGAAGATAACTCCCATTTTTTAAACTGAACATTCCCTTTTCAGGGGCATTTCCACTCTGCAGTGTGAGGTGTGTTCAAATTAAATAAATCAAGAAATCCGCCTGTCATTCTCAGGTTCAAAAATACAATTCCAGACCTCACATGTGTCAATATGAATTACAGGGGATGGATCTTGGAAAACAATTGGGATATTCCCTTTATTTATCTGATAATTTCATTTTTTAGGCTAGGCTTAATGAATTTTTAAAGGTGTCCTTGGGGTGATGGTGGCAGAAATTGTTCTCAGCCTCTCAGGTGAACAAAAACCATTGAATTCCTTAGGGAACCTCTGTGGTTTTGTCCTGATGAGACTTTTACAGCTGCAGAATCTGTGATTTAGATGCTAAAGATGCTTTTTTTTTCAACAGGAGCCATCCCAGCCTTGGGAATTCTGTGGGATTTTTAGCAAATATCCACCACGCTATGGGATATTCATGGATAAACGATCTGCACCCACTGACTGCATTTATTTCCCATGGGTTTTAGGAACAGTTTGGGATATGCACGTAAAATAAAGCAAGATTTTGGTCTCTTTTTTTTTTCCAGAGGGATCCCAGAGCTCGGTGTCAGCTTCCAGTGAGATGCAGCAGAATCAGCCCCAGGCCCTTCACTACGCCCTGGCCAACGCTCAGCAGGTCCAGATCCACCAGATTGGAGAGGATGGACAAGTCCAAGTAGTATGTCCTCAACTTTTCCTAAACCCCTCCTCCAAAGCAGCCAGAACTCTGCTTTCAGCTGCAGTGCAATGTTTGATTTTTAAATCAGAACCTGCCATCGCTTAAGGGTTTCCCAGAAAATAAACACTGGAGGCTTATGGGGGAAAAAAAAAAAATTAGAGTTATTTGACAAAAAAATTCCATGCAGGATTTCCTCACGTAATCAGTGCAAATTAATGCACTTTGATTATGATATAGAGAATTATCAATCTTCTCCTGGCTGTGTTTACACTCAGAGGTAGTTCTGGTGTGGCTCCTACAGCAAAATCTCGTTTATTTGTTTGTTTTTCTGTAAAACTGCATTCTCAGGCACTTTGGAACATCTGGGGGATGAGTCCTTCCCATGTGTGTTCGTTTAGCTCTGTGTCTATCAGTGAAAGTTCTAAATATTGACATTTTTTAAGCCTGACACTCCCACCACAACTCAGTCCCGATGATTTTTATGTGTGGTTTTAGTGTACCCTGAAAAAAAACCACCGTCACATTAATTCTTGTGTCCCACAGGGCTACAAGGATTGTTTGAAATTCAAATTATTTTTAAGAAGTGTCCTCAGTGAAATAATTCCCATTCTGCAGAAATTGGGTGGAAATCTTCCTTTTCCACTTCACTTTTACCATGACTTTTCCATATTATCAGGGGAATTTCTTTGTCTTTTGAATTCCATGCAGATTTTAAAAGTGTGATTTCTTATGGATCTGTGGGTGAGATTTAACTGATGTCTGAAAAGCATTTTTCAAGTCTTGAAAAACAAGAGAGAGAGGAAAATTATAAGAAATAACATGACTTTAAGAGAACAAATGGCTCGTTTGTAGATGGAAGTGATAAAAAATTGCCTCGTTAAAAGATCCAAGCACACTAATTATCCTTCACATTGTGGAATTTGAGGAAAAAAACACCATAAATGGATCTTCTGAACATTCCATCTTTTTCCTGGGAGCCCTGAGAGTTTGATGTGAAGGAGGAAAAGTGATTTTAATCTCCCCCTGGGCTGGGCAGTGCTATAATTTTCTATGCAGCCCCTATTGTCAGAGGGACACTTTCAGTGTGGTTTTTCTCCCTATAAATAGGCAGTTTCCTTGCAGAGGAAATGAAACTGTTGGAAATAGAGGGATCAGTGTGTCTTTGAAAATCACAGGCAATTGTTCTTGTGTTATAAAATCAGAGGGGCCTTTGACAGAATTCCAAATGATTATCTCTAATCTCATGCAGGCATATTAAAACGAGCACAAAGCTTTATAAAACCTCGAGGAGGTTATTTAGAATCCAATCTCCCCTCTGGTAAATCAAGGTGGCTGGGCTGGGCAGGATGCACAAGGAATTCCAGCCACTCTTCTCCATGCTGGGATCAAATGGAACCAGGCTGGAGTGATGGGAATGGGCAGCAACACCAAATCTTACAGGATTCAAACCTTCCTGGCAGATTATCACCAAAATAAATCAGGGGAATTGTTCAAATGAATGATTTCCTGCCAAATCCCAGCAGCTGAGAGTCCTCATGCTCCACAGAAATAGGTGGATGATGAGATACCTTCCAAAAGCTCACTCTGGGTGCTATTTAGTGCTGCTGTGTCTGTTTTAAAACTGAGTTTTCCAAGTGTTTAATTTGAATTAAAGTTTTGGTCAACAAAGCAAGTCAGCCCCGGGCTTTGTGTACCAGTCAAAAAGGCAAGAGAAAAAGACACTTCTTAAATATCATTTATTATCATTATTATTATTATTATTAAAATGTTTTCCTTCCCCTGAGGTGGAAAGGAACCATTCTTTGGTCCAAATCCCTCTGCTTTTATTTCCATCCTGGGGCAGCACAGGTGTCCTTTCCTTCTTTCAAGCTCCTCAATGCTTTCATTGCACAAACATTTTGCTTCCCCCCACAAAACTCTGCTGACTCCAAGGCAGGAGCTGCTTCCTCGAGTGGTGATTTTCCTCTGATGCTCCTTGGTGTTTTCTTTTGTTGTGGATCCCACAGGGCCATCTCCACATAGCCCAGGTGCCCCAGGGAGAGCAGGTGCAGATCACGCAGGACAGCGAGGTGAGCAAAGCCTGGGGGGGCCTCACTGTGGAACTGAACCCTGAGAGCTGAATAAAAATGAGCAAAGGGGCTGGAACCAGGATAAAATGGGGTTTAGAATCTGCTTCTTCTGTCTCTGGGGTTTTTTTTTGGGTTTATTTATTATTATTATTATTATTATTATTATTATTATTATTACTATTACTATTATTAATATTATCACTATTAGTATTATTATTAATAATAATTTCATTNTTAATAGTAATTTAATTCTATTGTTATATTATTATAATTATAATTATTTTCTATTATCATCATCATTATTTTTAGTTTTATTTCTTTTCCTATTTATTTATTTCCTTATTTATTTTCTTTTTATCATTTTGATTTCTTTTTCTCTCCCTCCCCAGCTGAGACACCTCAGTGTGTGTTCATTATTTCATAAGGCTGATGACCTTTGGAAATTTAGGACTTACCAGAGTCTAATAGGAAATAGGTGCTTGCACTGCCATGAAAATGAAATTATTCTGTTTAATTTGGTGAACAAAACGTGGTCAGAACACTCAGGGCCTTTAATGATTGAACAAGAGTTGGAGAAACCTTCAGGCATCATCTACTAAAGAAATATTCCAGAAGGGATTTATTCCTGACCAAGTGCAGTATTTGCACTTCTTAATTTTTTTTCCTAGAAAAACAGTTCAGTAGAATTGGATGGACAAATGGATATGGATAAATGGAAATGGATAAATTCAGTTCTAATCCCTCCAATTTTGACTCAGGCAAATCAGCTCCCAAATCCAAGTGGATTCCTCTGTGTGTTTGCTGCAGTTGTTGGTTATTTAGGAATATGTGGATGCTCCTAAATGCTAAAACTGCTCTGGGATTTCTCATGCACTTTGTTTAAATGAAGAAGGAATAGAAAAATCAGGTTAAACATTAATGCAGGCAACGATTTGAATCTGTCCCATTTCCCTGTCAAGGTTTTTCCCTCGCTGGGAAGTGGATCTGCCTGGGTTAGTTTAATCCCTGTCCAAAGAACCCAAATCACAGCTCATAAAACCACTTTGTGAAGGAATATTGTTAACACAGGCAGCTACTGGAGAATAAATATTATCATAAAAATTCTATAAATATTATAGTTAAAGGCTTGTCCTTTGAAGGGCCTGTCAGGCCTTGAGAGGGAGAAGAAAGGATTGAAATATCCTGGCTCTGCTGTGTGGTGCTGCCATAAAACTGGAGGGGTTTTTGGGTAAAGAACCACTTTAAAAACTGCTGATTCAGCAGAGGTTGTTGGAATGGATCCTGAGGTTCCAGCACAGCCTGGATCCTTTGGCTCTTCTTGCCTGTTGGACTTTCAAGGGCTACATTGTCCCTGACAGATGAAAACATCTGGTTTTAAATTGATGACAATGTACACAAGTGAGAGAGGAGCTGCCAGCAGGAGAAACTGCACAAAAATTGGGATTTTTGTCCTCCAAAATGTGCTGTTTCACTGCAAGGCTCTGCTTGGGCAGCTGCCGTCCCTTAATCCAAGTGTACTTTTGGAAAGACATCTGTGAGCATGTGAATAAAAACTTCATGTCATAAAGATTTCCTTATTGGACTTTGTAGCTTAAAATACTTTGTTTTACTGAGAATGTTTTGGGTTTGATTTTTTTTTTGGTAATGGATGTCATCCCTGTAAAAGAACTGTGCTGGTTTTCAGTATGGAATGAAGGTAAAATAAAAAGCAAACAGTAAATAGCTCTGCAACCCTGTAAAAGTGTTATATTGCTAATTCTGGGTTAGGAAGGGTTGGATTTCAATTTGCAGGTTTATAGAAAGATGGGAAACCAAAAGTTTTACCTCAGAAAAATTTGGCATGAAAATAGATTATCCAGCAACTTCCAAAAGCAAAACATGCTGGTGTGAAACCTCTTTGCTTCTGAGGCTGATGGAAGCTGGATTGCCAAAAGAACCTCCAGCAGGACTTCCTAAATTCGTGGATTTCCTTCATATTGAAACAGATTTTTTGCAGCATTTCAAATCCCAAAAACTTGTGCTGATTGTCCTCTCTCTCCTTCTCCAGGGGAACCTGCAGATACACCAGGTCCACGTGGGTCAGGACGGGCAGGTAGGACCAGCACTGAGTTTAAGCTGAGTTTTCCTTGCTCTTTGGAATAATGGGATAATCCCCATTTTTAGTACCGGTTTTAACAGGTCCAACCTGCTCCAGGGGCCTTCCTGTTGGAAGAAATAACTCCCAAAATGCTAAAACATGACCCAAATATTCGAGATACAGAAAGTATTTGGGCCAGCTCAGTTCATCATTGCTGCAGAATATTTTCTCCCTCTGTTTTCTCCTTCCTTTGGCCTCTTCCCCTGTCTGTGGAGGAGCTGGATTGATGGCAATGTGTGCAGGGTGTTGTTTTCTGCTTCCCACTGTCACCACAAGTGGCCTCAATCCCTGTGAACCCAACATTTCTTGCTGCCCTTGAAGCAGTTGCCTCTTTTTCCCCCCATTTTTTCATTTCTCGTGGCGTGGCTGTCCTGGGAGAAGCTCCTCGTGGCTGAGGAGGTTTGATGAGGTGAGGAAAAGCAACTTTTCCTTGGATGAGGAGTCACCAGAGTGGAACTGAGCAGAATTCCCAGCTCAGGTGCAGCAGAACTGCTCTGAGTTTGAGCTCAGATGTGAAACAGCACAAAAATCTCCCTGCAAGAAGCTTTCACTGCGCTCAGAGTGTGAGGAATTGTTTGGCTGCTGGTGAAGGTGAATAAATTGGGAGACACCTCAGATCCTGCCTGGATCTGCCTTCAGCAGGGTTTGGAGCTCAGAGGAGCTCTCTGAACTTTGGGCCACGTGTAGTATTTGGATTTAAACCAAAAAATGAACCTCTGGAAGTGTTCTTTGCTTTTGATGTTCTTTGCACCAGAGGTGCTTTTGCAGAAGGGAATCTCGGGAAGGTGATTATTTGGAGATGTTGGTTTCGTACTTATTCTTTTTTTTTCCTTCTCAGTGAAATATTGCTGTCCAAATTAGCTCCTTACAGAGCTAATACTGCGTGGTTTTATGTCTCTCTGAGTGTGGCACAGAGATTAAATTGAATTTATTTGTAATTAAAACCTCACAGCATTATTTTCCCCTTGAACAGTCTATTCCTGGGTAAATTTGTGTGTCCACGTGTCTGTGCACGCACAGGGGTGAGATAGGGAAAAGAACCATGATTAATTATCTTTTTTGGGATTTAAATCACGTTTAAATCCCAAAATTTATCTGTCTATCTGTCTGTACTATCACACAGCACACCAGATTTGGGATAATCCTGGTCCTGCCTCAGTGGTTGTTGGCTGGACACACATTCAGAAATCAGGTTAACATCCAGTTTTTGTGGTTTTTTTTTTTTTAACTAGCTGTGCTCTGAGCTCTGCTTTTAAACTTTCCTTTAAATCAAAAGATGAAGTGCTGGGTTTTTGCTCTTTCTTCGCTCACTTAGCTGCATTTTGGTGTGAAAGATCTTCAGTGCCTTGAGCATCCCCAGCCAGGAGCTGCCAGGAACATTCCCAGGAACATTCCCAGGAACCCTCAGCTCCTCCAGAAGTATTTGCTGGGCCATGGTTATTTTTCAGTGGATTAAAAACCAGGAGCAAGCAGATATTTGGGAGGATTTTCAGCTCTGTCCTGCATTAATTACTGCAAGCTTCATCAGCAGCTGAAGCACTGGAGGGGTGAGGAGCAGCCCAGTGCTGGGGGGAGCAGAGGGCAGCTCTGGGGCTGCTGTGAGCTCCTCAAACTGCCCAGGACAAGGCTCAGCTAAGCCCTGCTCGTGGTTTAAGGCTGGGAGCTGTAAGTGATCCCTTTTCCTTGGCACCAGGAGGGATGAGAGCAGGGAATTGTCCTGGGATGAGAGGCAGGGAAACACTGAGCAAAGCAGCAGCTCCTGGTCAGCTGCTCCAGGAGACTCCTGGAGTTTTCCCACTTTTCCCTTATTTTCCAGGCTTTTTCCTGCGTGTTTTGAAGGCAAATTCACCCCTGCTAAGGGACAGGGGAGTGTGGATAATCAGGAATGACGTGGAGCTTCTGGGACTGAGTGTTTTCAACCCAATAATAAATATATCCTCCCTAAAAACTCCATCTGAGCCTGGGAAATTCCTGCTGGGAATTTCTGTGTATTCCTGTGCACAGAGCAGGTGTTGGGGTGTGCAGGTGAGCTTTGGTGCTGCTGCAGCTTTTCCATCCCAATCCCAAGGGAAAGCTTCCCAAAGCAGGAGTTTGGCAAAGTGACTGGGAAGGGAGGCACAAAATGAAACAGTAGCAGGGAAATCTCCGAGGTGCCAGAGGCACCAAATCCTGGCTTTTCTGCAGGATTTTGCTGATTGTAACTTTTCCCCTCCTCTCTCCTTCTCTCTGGTAGTTGCTCTGAACTCACATTTTGTTTTTCTGGCATCCCTGTCCGTGGAATTAATGAAACCATTCCAAAAGGAGCTCTGTCTACCTCCACATGTGTTCTATTAGCTGGAAGTTTCACATTTCAGTGCACGTTTAATAAAAACACCAAACTGCAGAAATAATTGAAGCTTCACACTAGCAAAGGCTTGAAACCTTGGAAAAGTGGGAATTTTTTGGATTTTTTTTTTGATCTTTGCATTTTATCTTTATGAATTACCAGAGGTTTTCACATTGTCTCCTCTGATTACCTTCCCTGCTCCTTCCCCACCTCCATCCTTTCCTTCCTTGGGGTTTTGATCATCCCAAAAAATGTTTGCTGTGTCCTGTGCCTCGGGGATACACCTGGGATGTAAAGAACAGAACAATTCCAGTAGTTTCCCATTCCTTAATTCTGCTTTTTAGCCATCCCACATTACACACCCCCACAGCCAGTGGTTCTCCAATCCAGGGCTGAATTAAATAGCAAACATTTTAATTAATTGCCTCATCCTCAAATGGAAAAGTTGATGTGCATTAAAATCTAAAAGAGGATTGTGTGTGAGAGGAGAGCCAACAATTTGTTCTGCTCTAGGAATGCAAAATTTGGGATAACTGCAACATTTGATTCCCTGCAGGGGAGTGGGGAAAAGCAGGAGAATCCAGGGTGGGTTTGGCAGGAAAAAGCAAAGTGCAAAGTGATTTTGTAGTTAGGATCTGTGTGTGCACAGGAATCTGCAGGATTGCTTCTGCCACGTTGTTTGTCCAAAAGAAATCGGAATTTTAGCTAATTGTGGGCACAAGGATGTCCCAGGTGAGTTTGGAATCAAAGGGATGCTCTGAGACCCCTCTGGAGACAGGGAAAGGATCTCATTCCCACACATTTCCCTGCTGTTTAATGAGGTTTTTGGATGGAGCAGGAATTGCATTTTCTTTTCCTGAACTTTTCCTCTGACAACTCCAATAATAAGATATTAACCCAAACTCAATCCCTTATCTCAAAACTCAACACACAATCCCCAAAACTTCATCTCTTATCCCAAAACTCAACATACAATCCCCAAAACTTCATCTCTTATCCCAAAACTCAACATACAATCCCCAAAACTTCATCCCTTATCCCAAAACTCAATATTATTACCCCAAAAAAAAGCCAAGAACCATCTTATGCAATTTTTAATTTGTATATCATGCATTTCATGGGGAAATTCTAGATTTAAATCCACTGAAATCCTTATTTCAGGTGCTCAGCCCCAGCTGAATCCAAGCTTGGAGGTTTTTTTCCCTGTCCCTAACCCTGGAGCAGTAGAGGGCAGCAGCATGAAGATGATCCTCAGTTGTTTTCTGAAGGAATTAGGAGAGAATTTGGATCCCTCTGCTGGGATCAGGGATGCTCCCAGTGGAATTTCTGTGCTGCTTTGGCATCCCAAAAGCTTTTCCCTCATCCAGCACAACTCCTGGAATAACACACATGGAGAAATTATCGTTACAAGCAAAATAAATGAAATTAAAAACTCAGTGCAGCTCAGCTGGAGCTTCACAAGCAGCTTTACAAGCTTGAGAAAAAAAGGAATTCTTATTTTTAACTGATATTTCTTCAGGAATTGCAGCCCCTAAATTTGCTCCTGTTTATAGGAGAGAAAAGGAAAAGAATAGTTTGGAAACAATGTGTGCAAATTCCCTGTAAAATCCCAGAGTATTTATGGAAACACAGAGCATTTATGGAAACTCTATTTATGGATAAAATAAAAGTGCTTAAAGATTTTGTTCTACTGAAATAGAAGCATTTTAATGGCAAGATGGTTTGGGTTTGCTTGAGGATTTTTGTGCACAAACTTTTTAATTTGGTGTTCTCAGTATCGAAGTAATCAATCCAGAACTCAACCCTCACCACCTTCTTGGTCCTGAAAACCTCATTTTTAGGCAAAGCAAGGTTTTAGCAAATGGAAATGCTAAAGAAAATGCATTTTCTTTTAAAGCACTCCTAAAATTCAGGATTAGAAAAAGGCTCCAGGGGAAATCCTACACCTTGGATCCAAAATACAGCGAGAAAAATTTAATATTATGAGGAAAAGAGGAATATTAGGAATATTCCTAATTTATAAGGAATAGATTCCTAAAATATAAGGAAACAGACTTCTGTCAAGTCTGGCTTAAAAATGAAGCGTAACAAAATATTTATCTCTATATATATGTGTGTGTAACAGATTTAGGAGAGGTTCATTTGTAGTTTCACAGCAGAATTTAGGTTGGGAGCAGCCAGGGAATTCCAGCAGATCCTTGGGAATGCAGTGGCTGGGCTGGAGCAGAGCTTTGCCTCAGGCTGCCCAGGGCTGAGACACTGGCAGCCATTCCCAGCTCCCATTCCCATTCCCATCTCCCATTCCCATTCCTATCTCCTATCCCCATTCTCATTCCCGTTCCCATTCCCACCTCCCATCTCCCATTCCCATTCCTATCTCCTATCCCCATTCTCATTCCCGTTCCCATTCCCTCCTCCCATCTCCCATTCCCATTCCTATCTCCTATCCCCATTCTCATTCCCGTTCCCATTCCCTCCTCCCATCTCCCATTCCCATTCCTATCTCCTATCCCCATTCTCATTCCCGTTCCCATTCCCTCCTCCCATCTCCCATTCCCATTCCCATCTCCCATTCCCATTCCCATTCCCAGCTCCCATTCCCATTCCCATCTTCCACCTCCCAGTGCCATTCCTACCTCCCAGTCCCATTCCCATTCCCATCCCCATTCCCATCTCCCATTCCCATTCCCATCTCCATTCCCATTCCCATTTCCCATTCCCATTCCCACCTCCCACTCCCATTCCCATTCCTATCTCCCATTCCCCTCAATCCCATTCCCATTCCCATTCCCACCTCCCACTCCCATTCCCATCTCCATTCCCATTCCCATTTCCCATTCCCATTCCCACCTCCCACTCCCATTCCCATTCCTATCTCCCATTCCCATCAATCCCATTCCCATTCCCATTCCCACCTCCCACTCCCATTCCCAATCCCAACTCTCTCCTAAGGCCTTTCTCACCTCCCAAACTTTCTTTTTCCTTCAGCTCACTACTCAAAAGCAGCAGAATGCACAGAGAGGTGCCAAAATCAGCTTTTCCATTAATATCCATATCAAACTGGGATTTATTTTATGCCCCTAAAGGGCTTTTTTTGCCCTTTGGAAAACCTTCTGGCTGCTGGAAGGAATTCCTGGAGGTGATTAGTTAGTGTGTTGTGGGCATTGCTGTGGTCGTCCCTCAGTTCACAGAGGGATCTGTGCTGCTTGTAAAACAAGGTTGTTTAATGAAGCCTCCGGAAGAGGAGAATATTTTGTGCATATTTTCTGATTTTTCTCCTAAGGAGATGAGTTTGTGCCATTAAAATTCCATTCAAGCAGCCCGGAGCGTTTATAATGCTCCAAAGAATACCTTCCCTATTTTGGAGTATATTATGTTCTTTATTCACCCAAATCTTGTTTTAATATTGCTGTAAACTTAATAAGAAGAGATGAGATATGAAGCGATAATCTCTTAAATATAAGGAAAAATAATTTTCTCCACCTTGATAGGAGGCAAAGGTCTGAGCTGCCTCTTATTAGAGCTTTGGGTAATAAAAATCTCTGCTTGTAGAACGGCAGAGCTCACAAAGCTATCAGGGCTCATCTGAGAAATCATTTTTGTTTTGTTTGGGGTTTTTTTTTCAGTGCTCTTGGTTTATGATTTTTCTCATCACGTGATCCTAGCCCCATCTCCATGCTCTGGCTCTTCCTTGGCCTGTCCCTATCCCTATCC
>VZRF01012006.1:6083-26612 GCA_013396875.1 Vireo altiloquus
CGGGCGCAGGGAGCCAGCCCCGCTCGCTCCGGCTGCGGGCACACCGGGCACACCGGGCACACCGGGCACAGCGGGCACAGGGGAAGCAGCAGGAGCGGCGGCAGCGCCGGGCAGGGCGGTGGGGCGGCGGAGGAGGAGGACGATGGGCCGGCGGCGAGCGGCGGCGGCGGCCGGGCGGCTGGCGCAGCCCGAACCCAGCGGCATGGAGCCCGGCGCCGGTGCAGAATGAAGGGTGCCTGCCGCCCCCCCCCGCAGACATGTCTGTGCCTTTACTCAAGATTGGAGTCGTCCTCAGCACCATGGCCATGATCACCAACTGGATGTCGCAGACGCTGCCCTCCCTCGTGGGGCTCAACACCACCAAACTCACGGCGGCCACGGGCGGCACCTTGGACCGCAGCACGGGAGTAAGTGCGGGAGGGGGCGGCGGGGCACGGGGAGGGCTGCCCGGAGCATCCCAGCCTCCCGGAGCGTCCCCGCATCCCGGAGAATCCCCGTATCCCGGAGAATCTCCGCATCCCGGAGCCTATCAGTCTCCCGGAGCGTCCCCGCATCCCGGAGAATCCCTGCGGCTGCTCCCCGTCCCTCCCCGCCTGGGTGTCCCATCTCTCCTCGCCCAGCTGTCCCCATGCGGGGTCCCCGCTGCCGGCAGGGTCCCTCCCTTGCAGGAGCCGCAGGATCGCCGCCCCTCGGGGANCTCGGGCTGGGCCGCCCCCGGCGGCGGCGGGCGCAGGGAGCCAGCCCCGCTCGCTCCGGCTGCGGGCACACCGGGCACACCGGGCACACCGGGCACAGCGGGCACAGGGGAAGCAGCAGGAGCGGCGGCAGCGCCGGGCAGGGCGGTGGGGCGGCGGAGGAGGAGGACGATGGGCCGGCGGCGAGCGGCGGCGGCGGCCGGGCGGCTGGCGCAGCCCGAACCCAGCGGCATGGAGCCCGGCGCCGGTGCAGAATGAAGGGTGCCTGCCGCCCCCCCCCGCAGACATGTCTGTGCCTTTACTCAAGATTGGAGTCGTCCTCAGCACCATGGCCATGATCACCAACTGGATGTCGCAGACGCTGCCCTCCCTCGTGGGGCTCAACACCACCAAACTCACGGCGGCCACGGGCGGCACCTTGGACCGCAGCACGGGAGTAAGTGCGGGAGGGGGCGGCGGGGCACGGGGAGGGCTGCCCGGAGCATCCCAGCCTCCCGGAGCGTCCCCGCATCCCGGAGAATCCCCGTATCCCGGAGAATCTCCGCATCCCGGAGCCTATCAGTCTCCCGGAGCGTCCCCGCATCCCGGAGAATCCCTGCGGCTGCTCCCCGTCCCTCCCCGCCTGGGTGTCCCATCTCTCCTCGCCCAGCTGTCCCCATGCGGGGTCCCCGCTGCCGGCAGGGTCCCTCCCTTGCAGGAGCCGCAGGATCGCCGCCCCTCGGGGACATCCAAGTGTCTGCGGTGGTGCAGGAGCGCGGATGGGGCGGTCAGGGGACACGGCGTGCTGGCAGGAGATGGGGTGGCGGCGCAGGGAGCATCTCTCCCTCTCTCCTCCTCTCCTCCGGTTCAGCCATCCCTCGATCATGGCTGGGGGCGACTCGGCTGTGTCCCCCCTCCCACCGCATCGTCCCTGCAGCCAAAGGGATGCAAAGTTTCCCTCGTGGCCGCCGCAAAAGCCGCCGGGACAGCGGCTGCGAGTCCCGGGAGGCTCCTCCGCTCCCTCCCTGCCCGCCCCGTCCTCGGTGGGATGGAGATGCAGCCGGGAAGTTGCTGTGTGTGGGGCTGGACGCGCCCTGTCCCTGCTCTGCTCCGCCTGACCTTCCCGCTTTGGGAATGGCTGGGAAAACCATTCCTGCCTGTCTGTCTGTCTGTCTGTCTTCCCTGAGCAGGGAAAATCGGGCACCTTCCTCCTCGCGAGTGCCTTCTGATCGAGCTCTGCTCTTGCAGCTCTGCTGTTCCCGGAGTGTTCAGTGTAGTATTCAGGTTGTGCTGCTCAGTGAATGAAGCTGGGATTTTATTTTTTTTTTTCCCCACGTTATCAGGGTTTATGAGATCCATTTATTATTATTTTTTTTCTCCCCCCGATTGTTTTAAGCCAAAGGGAATCCAATTGTGCATGTGCCCCTGCACGTCTGTCGCCGTGGGCATTTGCAGGGTGATTTGTTCTGTAGTGAAACCGTGCAAAGAACATTTCCCCTCCGGTTGGTGACGCCTTCAAAGTGCTCCGAGGCTGGGTTGGGATTAAAGAATGGGTTGTGCTGCGAGATCAAAGGAAAATTAGGGTTTGGAGAGCACGAGGGGCTGGGAATGCGCCGTGTTTTGGGGCTGGGCTCCCTTCCCTGGCGTGTCCGGGAAGCTCAGGCGCTGCCTGTTCCTCCGGGCTGCATCGCATCCCTGCTGGAATTCTGCACAGGGCTCCGAGCTTTCCCTGCCTGCAGTGAAGTGGTTATCTGCTGAAGCTCCTCATCCCCGGGGGAGTCCGGCAGAGAAAAGAGGGGAGCGGAGCTGAGCTGAGCTCCGGGAGGGCTCTGCAGAGCGAAGGGCTCAGCCCTCAGCAGGACACTGGCCCTGCCTGGTGGCTCGGGCACGTTCCTCTCCCGGTGTTAAGGACACGCCGAGTGTTCTGTCACCACCGCGGGGCCGTGGGTCCCCACCCGGAGTGCTCTGAGGGGTCCATCACACTGAATTCTCTCTGCTGGGTGGCTTTCCTTGTGTCCGTGCTTTCCCACTCCGCGTTTCAGCTCTTGCTCTCCTCTTCATCCCCTTCTTTGCTTCGTCCCCAATCCATATTTTTGCATTCCAAGTGAATTTTGCCAGCTGGGCCCTCGGAGGAGCCTCCAGCACGGCTCTGCTTCCTCCTCTCATTCCCCTTCACCTCCCGCAGCCCTGCCGGCCCTCCCCTGCTTAATTAACCCATCTTTCCTCTGTGTTAATTAGGTGTTGCCTACCAACCCAGAGGAAAGCTGGCAGGTGTACAGCTCTGCCCAGGACAGCGAGGGACGTTGTATATGCACAGTGGTGGCACCTCAGCAGACGATGTGCTCGCGCGACGCCAGGACAAAGCAGCTGAGACAACTCCTAGAAAAGGTAAAGCTTGGCCCCTTCTGGCCCAAGTGGTTTGGTTTTGGTGGGGTAAAATTCGGAGCTGAGCCTTGGTTTCCAAGGAAAACCCCTTGGGATGGGTTTTCCGTGCTGTAGTTGTCCCTGTGCGTGAAGTGGGGAATAATCAGCTGCAGGCAGGAGGAGAAATCTCTTAAGTGTTTTCTGAGAGGAAAGCCTGGCCTAAGGTCAAGGGAAAACTGCTGAGATCAAAGCACCAATATCGAACTGTATCTCTAAAAGAAAAAAATTCTGAAAAATAAGAAATATCCCCTTTTTTCATTCCGTTGGCACAAGCGGTCTGAGAGCAGCCTCAACAACAGGAGAGAAGAGAGAATTGAAAGCCCAAAGCCAAGCTTTGCTAGGCAAGGTGGTATTTAAAAGGTCAAGTAAAACCCTGCAAGCTGTTGCCATCAGGTAGCACAGAGATGATACTCAGTGGTTTTCTTCCTGATGCTCACATCCTCTTGATCAGTTTTTAATAGTCTTCTGTCCAAAAAAGATCAAAGAATCTCATTAGGGAAACATCCCCAATAACAAGAAATTTTCCAGATAATAGATTTCAGTGAGGAAATGCTGTTTCATGTGAAATTGTGCTCTTCTCTTGCAAATATGAGCAGGCTCCCGTGCTGGATGGATAATTAAACCCCATGCCCCAGTGCTATATTGGCCTGTGCCGTGCACGACAAAAGAATTTTCATCCTGCTGCTTTTGGGGGGAGGAAGCTGCTGTATTAATTCCCTATAACAATATTAAACCTCCACTTAACTGATTTCCCCATGTGCTGAGGGCAATAAAGCCAGGCAGGAAACATTCAGCCCTTAAAACAATTCTTTGGGTTGTCAGAGGCTGCTAAAAATAATCCCACTCGAGCTTTTCTTTCTCGCAGCAATAACGCCCTGGGTGCAGCAGGATTTATGAACAGCTCACAGGGGTGTCCAACAGCCTCTGGGCTTCTCTAAACGAGCAGGATTTGACCTGATAGCCTCTGCTGATGGGCAGGAGTTGGGAATGGGAGACCTGGGATAACATCAGGAGGGGTGGGAGTGCTTGGTGGGGTTGTTTTGTTTTTTTTTTAATGCAGTTTTCTGGCTGCCAATGGATAAAAAGTGAGGGAGGAGCAGGATTTCTGGGCATGTGTTCTGGGGTATGTTACCTGCCTGCTAATCTGTCTGCATCTCACTCCCACGCTAACCTATATGAAAAACCCCAAAATAAGGAATAGGCTCTTAGTGCCAGACAGCTGATCTTGATGGAGGCTGAAGTGATAATCCCTGCAGGGAAAAAAAACAACTGCAGAGCAGAGCTTCCAGCTTTCCCAGGAAGGATTTCAATCCTGGAAACTCCTTGCCTCAGCTGACATTCTAACCCTGGCTTTGTGATGGGGGGAAAAAACTGCAGCTCCTGGTTCCTCCCTGGAGGAAGCAGCTCAATGTGCCAAGGAGGTAACTTGGATTTTCCAAGGAGCAGACCTGGAAATCACCTATGGAAATGAGGTGTTGCAAGGAATCAGCCACATCTCTGTGTGTGCACAAAGCAACTGCAGCATCTTCAGGGGAAATCCCTGTGGAATTTTGGAATTTTGAGGCTCATGCCATCCACCCACGCTCAGTTCATGGGGATTAGGATCTGTGCAGGGGCTGGGAGCGAGTCCTGGGCACCCTGACTGGTTAAAGAAGGGAGGGGAGGGCAGCTGGGGCTGCTGGTGCTGCACAGAGTGTTCAGGGTTTGACGCTCGAGGTGTCTGAGCTCATCCTTGGCCGGAGCCCTTCCAGCCCCACGTGTGTCAGGTGCTGAGCCCAGGCCTGGGACTGAGCCCAAACCAAGGCATCGCCTCAGCCCTGCTCATCAACACATTGTGCTTGAGCTCCAAATGGAGATTCATTGATTGATTGACTGATTGATTTATTTATTTATTGATTCTGGCCCTCTTATCGGGCAGGACTTCCTCCTCAGATGGCAAAACCATTTCTGGTTTCCTGCCAATCCTTCTCCCTCTTTGCCAGCGCTGATTCCCAGATTTAACAGTTCTCGAGTCGCTCCCAGGTGTGTACAGAGGGACAATGACATCTGAGCCATCACTCTGCCTTCTACAGACCTTACAAGATGATTTTTTTCATGTCCTGGACCATCAGCTGAGCCCATTTCTCTGCTGATCTTTGCCCTAGACCTTGAAAATCTCCCTCAAGATGCCTCTTGCTGTTGCTCCACCAGTTTGTGCAGCTCCCCAAGGCTAAAGGTTCATCCCAGCTGAAACCCCAAAGCTGAGCTCAGAACAGCCCTTTTGGAGCTGGCAGGAAAGGCTGATCCACAGGGAAGCTTGAGCAGGGTTTAAAACACAGATTTGACCTTACAGATCTCACTGAGGTCATCAGGCCATTGCTGACTCTCTGTTACTCTGGTTTAATTGCTAAACAGCTCCTTGTCAACCAGGATGACAAGAGCAAGCACTGGAAGCTCCATTTGTATTAATTTCCTATTTCAACTGCTAAAAATAACTCTTTTCCCCCAGACAGCCACAGGTATCTGTCTCACATTATCTTGGCGAAAATGAGATTTCAGGCTGAGAGAGGAGGCAAAAAAAGCATTTCAGGCAATGTTTGAGGACTGCAGCTGATGGATGGAGCTGAGGGAATTTTAAGAGGCAACATCCTTGGGCCTGAGTTCATTAGAGCACTTCTGTGCCTGCTTCAGCCTGAGCTCCAACAGGCTCATTGAAACCTAATCATGTGCCAAAGCACTCTGCTGGATCAAGGGCATAATATGCTAATGAGGGAAAACAAGCAGCTCCTCAGCTGCTGGAGCACTCGGGGCTGTCAGGGATCAGCAGTGAGGGAGACTCACTCCCCACAAACCTGGCCCGGATCTTGGCTGATGGAAAACAACAAATACCCACTCCGGGTTGGGAAAATCTGCCCCAGAATAGCACAGCAGCTGATTTTAGGCATCTCTGCTCACAGGCACGTGAGGAGGTTATTTTGCTCTGCTTCAGGGAGGAGCAGAAACATTCCAGAGGTGTTTGGGGGCAGCGGAGTGAGATGCTCTGAGAGCATCTCCTGAGAAAAAGCACAAGGAGCCTCCCAAAATGAGACTCAGGTAGCTTTCTGTATTAGAGAAATGCTCTTTTCTGATTGTTTGCAGCTGGCGTTAGGCACTGGTGCAATAAATGAGATTAATTTTGTGTGAGCTCTACAAGTCATCCCTGTCTGTGCTCCTTGGAGCAATTCTGCTGCTCGACTCACAGGAGGATAGGCTGGATAACCAGAATAAAAGTAGCTTGGCAGCCCAGCCATGCTTGTCCGAGGCTTCCCTTCTCCTGCCTCAGGGCACACAGAGAGAGAGAGAGAGAGAGAAGAGAGCGAGGTCTTCAAACTCCTCCACATCTAGCCCAGGTGAATTAACACCCACTGAGAGCTCACATTCCCCGGGGGAGGCACAGCTTAACTGGAGCTGACCAGGATGAGCTCAGCTTTGCTCTTTTCTCCTCCAAACCTGCCTTGTTCTGCCCTTCCCTGCTCCTCACACCTCTCTGAGCAGGTCAGGATGGTGCTGGTTCATCTCTGAGGCTCAGAGATTGAAAATAGCTTCACCTTTACTGAGGAACACTCTGGTAGCTCGGAGCAGTCGCACAGAACGCTCCAAAGGCTGTTGCCTTTCACCACACAGGTCACTCACACATTCTTAATAGTTCCCTGCAATAGTTTTGGTGTCATCCTGCATGAGCAGTGAGCATTTGGATGGCTTTTCCAAGCCGGAGGTACCACGGTTGGCATTCGCCCTGGCGCAGGTGTCCCACCGTGCCCTCGCCCTGCCACTCGAGGTAAGTCCTGGCCCCCTGATGCCTTAAATGGCTACCTAAAAACAGAGACTAGGCAGGAATAAAGGAGGGATTTATTGGAAAGGCCTTCAGATGTATGCGTTTGGGCGCCAGAGGCTCCTGCCTCAGTGGATTTCAAAATGGGCGACAGCTCCCGAGTTCTTCCCACTTTGATATCAGCATCAAATTGCCCAAGCAGAAGCCAGGCAAGGATGGAATTTGCCCAAGCTTGCCCCCCTCTCCCCAAGATGAAGTTTTGCAGTTGTTGGGCCCAGGAGGGTCTGGGTGTCCTTGGAGAGCGAGCTGGAGAGGCTTTGTTATGTCAGTGTGAGCATGAGAGAACAGCACTGAACGAGCTCCAGGGAACTGCAGAGTTACACTGGGCACTGCAGGGCTGGGAACATGGAAAAGTTCAAACCTGAGGCATCACCACCACAGCGAGATTTGCCAGGGAAACATTGTGCTAGCCTCGCTCCTTCCTTCCCCATGCCAGCCTGAACTCTGTGGCGAGGAGCAGGATGTGGCACCCAAGGAGCAGCTCCACGGGGACAGGGCTGGCTCCCGCTCGGGTTTGGCTCATCCACCCACGGCAGAGCAGGCTGGAAGCAGGGCTGGCTCTAAAGGCAGGCCCTGACGCAGCAGCAGCAGCAGCAGCAGCAGCAGCAGCAGCAGGCTGGGTGCCTGATTCACCTTCCCCACGGACGTCATCGCGGCGGTGGCAGGAGCAGCGCCCGTGGGCTGAGCCCTCGTCACGTCCCCGCCGTGGCACAAACGCATCCGGCCCCGCTGCCGAGCCCTGAGATACGGCTGGGTGCTGAACGGGAGCTGACGTCAGGGCTCCATCCCCTCCTCTCCCAGCCTGGAGAACGGGGAGAGGGGAATGTCTCCATAAATCAGACGGCAGCCAACCTTCAAAATCAGGTCAGCCTCGCTGGCGTTTCCCTCCCCTCCTCACACCTCCGGCTCGTTTTCTCACGGCGAGCCCAGCCAAGCTCCTTGCATCATCCCCTTGGCGGGGCCAGATGGGCTCTGAGCGGGTGCTTGCTGATTTATCTTCCTTCCCCTCCACCTTTATCTGCTGCCCCACAGTACCTAGCAGTATATAAGCATATACCAAAGCCCAGCATATTGCAATGAGCTTTTTCTCATTACAATTTCCATTACATTTCTCTTTCAGGTATTTCCCTACCTCAGCTGGGTTCTGCATTTGTTCAGAGGGTGAATTCCAGGCTGTTGGATCAGAAAACTCCTTCAGGGTTTGGCCCATATCCTCCCATTCCCCACAGCACTCAGGATTTTCCACAGCTGGGTCAGACATTGCCTCAGCCCCTCTGGAAATCTGAAAAATCTGGAATGTGGCTCCAGGAGCTGAAGCTCCTGAGCAGGAGGGCACCAGCAGGGTACCAACCATGCCCTGGTGCTTTCCCAGCCTCAGAATGCCCTCCCTGCCACTGGAGGTGTTGTGGCAGGTGCTGTGTGGACAGGTTGGTTGGGTAATGAAGTTCTGCTGGCTGGCAGCAAGGTTTGCACTCAGAGATGGAAATGAGCACCTGGGATGGAGTTTTTCCTCACAGCCAGGTCACCTCCCAGCTCTCCTCGTGTAATCCAGCCTGAGTAATGCCTTTCAACCTCATTGACACCCCCTCATCACCTGGTTTGCTGAATTCTTCTCTGCAGGAAAAAAAAAATAGAAAAAAAATGTTTCTGAACCAGGTTTTGCTGTGTTTCGGAGCATGGGGTGGAAATCTGGGAGCTGCTGTTGATGAAGCAGTAAATAATGCATGGGCTGGTGATTTAGCTGTGCTGAGAGTGTGGGAAAGGTCAGCGTTGGGATGCGAGGGGAGCTGCCTCGCTGATGGCAGCACCTTCTTAATGAGTCCCTTCTCTCCTGACAGGTGCAAAACATGTCCCAGTCGATAGAGGTGTTGGACAGGAGGACTCAGAGAGACCTACAGTACGTGGAGAAGATGGAAAACCAGATGAGGGGACTGGAATCCAAATTTAAGCAAGTGGAAGAAAGCCACAAGCAGCACCTGGCAAGGCAGTTTAAGGTAGGTCTGATTTCCAAACTGCTCCGGGAGCTGTGGCCAGGGAATTGTTGGGATGGGCACGGGACTGTGGCCCTGGTTCCCCTCAGGGGGGCCAGCTGTGGGGTCTTTCCCATCCAAAGCACAGCCAGGTCCAGGTTGTGGCGTCACATTCTCAGCCCTGCCTGTTCCTGGAGGGTAAAAGCACAAATCTCTGTGTTCCCACACCCACAAAACCAACAGGGCAGTGCAGGGTGATTCCCTCAGTGGGGTCTGCAGGGAACTCTGAACTCTGGGTGAGCTCTGGATGAGCTCTGGGTGAGGTGGGTTCCCCTCTGCAGCTGTGCCCAGCACCCATTTCTTGGGAAAACCCAGGAATTGGGGTTCCCTTTCCATCCCTGCAGCACGTGGCAAACCACAGCACATCCCCAGACCACATCTCCCCTCGGGGTGGCTGGAGAAAGGAGGTTATCAATCCAACATCACCCTCCCCCCTGTGAAAAAAAACCAACCAAAAATGCAATTATTACAGCTGTCCTCAGGCTGGCAAGCTGCACATCTCCAGGATTTTGTCCAATTTTGAGCTAATGGTGTTGGCAGCAGAGGCAGCACCTTCTGATGGGTTCTGTGTGGTGTCCTGGTGCTGGGCAGAGGGGGAGTGGAGCTGCCAGCCTCTGGAATGCAGCTGGCACCGGGAGCAGTGGCCAAACCCTCAGGAAGTTGCTTGAGGATGCATGAAATTGCCAAAAAAAAATGTCCTGGGCATTTAAATGGAATTTAAGATTCCTGGGAATCTTAAATTTTCACAGTGCTGTGGGTTAATAGATAGGAAAATCAAATGGAGATTTCTGGTGGAATCTGGGGACTGTTCTGATCAGCCACCCAGCTGATTCCCACCCTCGTTTGCAGGCAGCTGGCTGGCATTTTAAAGCAGACTTTTTTTAATGCTAAATACTGAAATACCACGATTATCTCATAAAAAGCTGGGAAGACGCTTCTTAAAACTTTTCACCAACTCCACCTCCTCCGCTCCCCATCTCCAGTTACTGCAGGACCCTAAATTTAGCTCTGCAGTCTGGATGGAAAGACTCCAGCATGAGTTTCTTTTATTTAATTATTTCTTTATTTCAGTTGTTATTGAGGTTTTTTTTTTTGGTGAGTTTAACCCTCTCCCCATTCCCTGCCAGGGAACTTAAAATGAAATAAAATCAAAGCACTCCCCACATGCAAAGTGCAGGAGGGGAAAAACCTTGTGGCTTAAATAAGAGGGGATGGATGGGAAGGAAAGGAATGAGGCTGAGGAGCAATTCCTGATCCTGTTCAGCCCCAAAAAGGTTCAGGACACAGGCAGGTGTCACAGCCCTGGGTGCTGGGAGCTCGGCCACTGCCGATTTGAGCAGTGCCAGGGATTTTGGGTGTTCTAACACCATTAACGGGTAGGTGCATGCATATTAATGTCTACTCATTAGCTGCTGGAGCAAAGCATCTGCAACAAAATGCTGCATTCTGAGAAAAAAAAACAAAAAAAACCAAAAAAAAACCCAAAAAAAAAGAAAGAAAGAAAAAGAAATTTCATTTCTGCAAAATCCATCTGATAATGACTTTTATTTTCCTGTTCCGCGCTTGAAACCAGCGAGGAATTTTTGTCTAATTTGCTGCCAAAGCAGCATTCGAAAGAACAGCCACAGCATTTTGTTCCTGCTAATGCCAGCATTAAACTGTGAGTGCTTTGGAGCTCTTGTGTTGGTTTTTTTTCTCTCTCTTTAGTGCCGTAAGAGTTATTTGTCTATGAATGGCTATCTATATAAGGCAGGTTAGCGAGCTAGATCCTCAACAGTATTTCATTTTCTTGCTTACAGGGCTAACTAAAAAGCAAGTTTTTTCAATGCTGCAGTGACTGAAGAAGCAGTTCACTCCCATGTAACCATGAAAAGAGGGCCACAGAGCATTTTGCACCATGCATTGATTTGTTTTTTTTGGTTTTTTTTTGATTATTTTCCAAATTAGCACCATATCTCACTAAGGAACCTTGAACCACACAACCGAGATCTTCCTTTGCATGCAATTGTAGATGCATTTCATGAATAGTTTGAAACCCTTGTCAATGCATATATATCTTATTTTCTTTTATTTTTTGGAAAAGAAAAAAAAGAAAAAAAAAAAACAACAACAACAACTCTTTGTGTATGTGATCTGAAGCATGTAACCCTAAGATGTTGCATTCTAAAAATGACAAATAAAGGCCTTTCCCAAATATTTTGGTGTTCTGCAGCCTGTTTAATATGTTCTTGCCAAGACATCATTCGGACCAAAAATAATAATTGAGCTAATTTTAATGCTAATAATTGTGGGGTATGTGAACATTTCGCTCCCATAGGAAGCACCCAGGTCAAGGCAGAGTGTTGCAGATTTTTGCACGCATAGCACTGAACCGAGCTTATTTTAACCTTGCAGGCAATAAAAGCGAAAATGGAGGAACTTAGGCCTTTGATACCAGTGTTGGAAGAGTACAAAGCCGATGCCAAATTGGTATTGCAGTTTAAAGAGGAGGTCCAGAATCTGACGTCAGTTCTAAACGAACTCCAGGAGGAGATTGGCGCCTATGACTACGAAGAGCTTCAGAACAGAGTGTCAAATCTTGAAGAAAGGCTTCGTGCATGCATGCAAAAATTAGGTAGGCTCAGAACCACCATGGTGGCCCTCGGCTCCAGCACCGCCAGCTCCCACATCCCGGCCGCAGGCAGAGATGCCCTCGCTGGACATCGCGCCCGGCCGCCACGGGATGAGCTCCCACACAGCCTGGGGCGATCCTGCCAAGAGTTACACCACCGAGGAGTGTTCCTCCTGGGAGTAGTCCTGCCCAGGATTACTGGCAGGAGCAATGCTGGCCGCTCGTGGTGTGAGCGCTTCAGGATCCTCCTCCTCGCTGTCCCCGGGAGTGTGGGGTGGTGCTTGCATAAGCTCAGCGCTTATGCGAAGCCAAAACTTGCACCCCCTTTTTTTGCTTCTGCATCCCCCGGCCTGGCCCGTCAGCAAAAGGGCTCTGCTCGTGGCGGGGTGGGCTGTGGGGCTGTGCAGGCTGTGCCTTGGTTTCCCTCGTTTCCCTTCCTTTATTTTCGTTTTGCATCTTGACGCTCCCCCCCTGGAGCAGAGCATGACGGAGCTGGCGCGGTCCTGCCCCCGGTGTGGGATGCCAATCCTCCCTCTCCCGTTCTCCTGAGGGGAGCAGGGAGCCATTTCCATCAGGTTTGACCACCAGGGAATCATCTCCAAGCTCGTTTGGAGGGTTTTAATTGACCGAAACCCCCCGGGTCTGGCACAGGGAGGCTCTGCTGTCACCAAACCCAGAGTGTGACCCCAAAGAGGGGGGAAGGAGGAGGGCACTGCCTCCTGCAGCTGCAAGGACTCTCTGCACCATTTGCTGGGCCAGCTCTGGCTTGATTTAATTTCTCCTTCCATTATTGACTTTCTTGCTACGCCATTTAGATAATCCAAACACATTAACTGCTCTGCAGTCTATTTTGGTAGCACATACGAAATTACACTCTCAGGTAACTTCGTGGAAGATCAGATCTCTTCTGAGCACTTTATATCCTTGGCAAGGTAACACTTTGTTCCTCTCTGGGCTCTGCTGCTGGGGTTGCTTTTGCTTGTTTCTAGATGCCTCCACACCTCTGTGAGCAGCCACCTCCCCTCTATTCCCCCTGCTTTCCCATCCTGTGGTTCCATGCACCTCCCTTGTAGGCTCCACCTCACTCAGAGAGTTAAAATTCCCACTTAAATCTGGATTTGAACTAAGAATTGGGCACCAAGGTACCCCCGGGACAGGCAAAACTCCCCTGCTGAGAGAGAGATCAGAGTTTGATTTCTCATTAATTAACGGGTGCTGGTGCCCCAGGTTTGGGTTGAGAGCAGGACAGGGCTGAGCCTTTCTGCCTGTTCTGTTGTCCCTCTCCTCACCCCACAATGGTCACAGGGAGGGCAGCAGGGTTGGGGATGGAGGGAAATTCTGGACTTGCCCTCACCAGCTTGAATCTCCTCCTGAAAGCTCAGCGGGGACAGGAATGAGCAGGGCTTGGTCCCGAATTCCTGGAGCTTTATCAGCTGGGCAGGAATGAGAGAACTGCAGTGGGGGAGATCAGGAAGGGTGAGGAGATAAGGAAGAAAGATAAGAAGGGGCCCAGGAGGGTGGGGTGGACCAAGGGCACACAGAGAGAGAGCTCCTGGCAGCCCCAAACCCTCAGCCCTGCCCTGCAAATGGATCCTCTCCTCCCTCCCCTGCTGAAGGCAGAGGGGAAGGAGGAGAAGCTGCCCAAGCAGGGATCCCCTTGGTGCACCCAGAGAGCCTTCAGCCCATCTGGTGAAGATGAGGAGGAGCTTTGGGTCACGGAGAGAGGGAGCAGCAGCAGGAGCAGGGATTTGAGTAAACTTGGGGACAGCTCTGTAAACAAAACCATCCTGGCCCCCTCAGCCCCTCTCCAGCCAGGGAAGCTGGGACAATCCCCCCCTGACCCTGGGCAGGCTGTAAGGAGCAGCTCCCAAACCATTCAGGGCTCAAAAAAAAAAATAGAATCCACTCTTGGACCATTAACCCTTTCTGCTCCAGGCCATGTCCTGGCCCATCCCATCCCTCTGATGCTCAGGTCCAGCTGGGACCAGCAGCCCAGGTAAGAATGAGGCAGGTAGGGATGCTGAGCACCCTCAGGCAGCCTTGTCTAGAAACTTTTGGGTGGTGTTTTTAATCTTTTTGAGTCCTTAGCTGGGCTTTTTGGCTTCCTCCTGCCCTTGCTCTCCCTCTCTGTGACCGTGGGTTCATGGCAGCTGTTTTGCAGCAGCCCTGGGTGCTCACAGAGATGGATCCTGTGCCTCCCAAAGCTTCATCCCAGAGGATTTGCTGCTCACTCAGGAGGCTGATTTATTTGGTCACTTAAAAGCAACAGCACGGATTGAATTTCCAATGCTGTTTACCTCTGTGTCGTGTCAACCACTGGAAATGGTTGTTAATTGAGTTAAATTCAGATAACAGCCTCACAAACGCTTTGCTGCGGCACAGGGAGGTCCCGATTGCCGAGGATTTCACTTTGCTGCAGGTTTTCTGCTCAGCTGGGCTCACTCATGTCTCAAGGAGCACATTTGAGCTGGGATTTGCTGCTCCCCTGGAGCATGAGTGCCCCAAACGGGGTCAGGGAGCTGCTGGAACAAGCACAGGCCAAGGGGATGGGTGGGATGTGCCACATTCCCACCTCTCCCAGGAAGCCCTGACAGTGCAGCAGCCTTTTCCTTAGCCAAGGTCCTGTTTTGCATTTTGGATTTCCTAAGCATTGTTGATGGATCAATAGTGAAAACACTTCCTGGCCCTGGCATGTGGAGGGAAAAAAAAAGGAATCGATAATGGCAGCTTCAATCTGTGTTTCTGTTTACACTCCTAAAGATCCCTGTTTATACAGGGATTTTAGCCTTTCCATTAACGTCCCTAAGAGGAAGGGCAGGGGTTGGCACTCCTTGGATCAAGGGGAATTTAACTCAGGTGGCAGAAGCTTTCCCTGAGTCTTCGGAAACATCCTGGTGTGGGAATGGGGATGGAGCCCCACCCCTGATGGTTTGGGGATGGTTTTGAGATGTTTTTGGGATGGTTTTGGGATGGTTTTGGGATGGGAATGGAGCTCCATCCCTGATGGTTTTGGGATGGTTTTGAGATGTTTTTGGGATGGTTTTGGGAGGGAGCCCCATCCCTGATGGTTTTGGGGTGGTTTTGGGATTGAGCCCCATCCCTGATGGTTTTGGGATGGTTTTGGGATTGAGCCCCATCCCTGATGGTTTTGAGATGGTTTTGGGATGGAGCCCCATTTCTGATGGTTTTGGGATGGGGATGGAGCCTTGTCCCTGATGGTTTTGGGACAGTTTTGGGATGGTGCCTCATCCCTCATAGTTTTGGGATGGTTTTGGGATGGTTTTGGAATGGAGCTCCATCCCTGATGGTTTTGGGATGAGGATGAAGCCCCACCCCTGATGGTTTGGGGATGGTTTGGGGATGGTTTTGGGATGAGGATGGAGCCTTGTCCCTGATGGTTTTGGGACAGTTTTGGGATGGTGCCTCATCCCTCATAGTTTTGGGATGGTTTTGGGATGGAGCCCCATCCCTGATGGTTTTGGGATGAGGATGAAGCCCCACCCCTGATGGTTTGGGGATGGTTTGGGGATGGTTTTGGGATGAGGATGGAGCCTTGTCCCTGATGGTTTTGGGACAGTTTTGGGATGGTGCCTCATCCCTCATAGTTTTGGGATGGTTTTGGGATGGTTTTGGGATGGAGCCCCATCCCTGATGGTTTTGGGATGAGGATGAAGCCCCACCCCTGATGGTTTTGGGATGGTTTGGGGATGGTTTTGGGATGAGGATGGAGCCTTGTCCCTGATGGTTTTGGGATGGAGCCTTGTCCTTTATAGTTTTGGGATAGATGGAGCCCCATCCCTTATGGGTTTGGGATGGTTTTGGGGTGGAGCCCCATCCCTGATGGTTTTGGGACGAGGTGCTCCTGGCTAGGCAACAGAGGCAAGGTCCAGGCACAGCTCAGCTGCCACAGCCNTTCTGATGGTTTTGGGATGGGGATGGAGCCTTGTCCCTGATGGTTTTGGGATGGAGTTCCATTTCTGATGGTTTTGGGATGGAGTTCCATTTCTGATGGTTTTGGGATGGAGTTCCATTTCTGATGGTTTTGGGATGGAGTTCCATTTCTGATGGTTTTGGGATGGAGTTCCATTTCTGATGGTTTTGGGATGGAGTTCCATTTCTGATGGTTTTGGGATGGAGTTCCATTTCTGATGGTTTTGGGATGGAGTTCCATTTCTGATGGTTTTGGGATGGAGTTCCATTTCTGATGGTTTTGGGATGGAGTTCCATTTCTGATGGTTTTGGGATGGAGTTCCATTTCTGATGGTTTTGGGATGGAGCCCCATCCCTGATGGTTTTGGGACGAGGTGCTCCTGGCTAGGCAACAGAGGCAAGGTCCAGGCACAGCTCAGCTGCCACAGCCCCATTCCTGCTGTGGAGGGATTGGGATGGGAGGATCAGTGCTTGGCTTCCCGGGAAGCTGGAGCAGGGAAAGATCCTGGCTGTAGGAGCCCAGAAGGAGCTGGTGCTGGAGTCTGTGCGTTGGTGGAGGAGTTGCTGTGAGCTGCCAAGCAGGGCCTGTGGGCAGGATCGGAGATCTGGAGCGGAGGTGTTGGCGTCCTGGGAGGAGGGGAGCGCTGGGATTAACCAACGAGAGGGGAGCAGTGCCTGCTCCTGCTGGAAAATTCCTGGTGCAAGCTGAAGGAAAGGGGCTGTGTGGGGATGCATTTCACGACAGGGCAGCAGGGGAGGCAGGGCAGAGGCAGGTGGCTGGAGGGACACTCGGGAAGAGGCTGATTCGTGTCCTGGAAAAAGGACCTGGACAACACTGGGCAAAGAGGAGCGAAAGCAGCTCCTCTGTGAGGCCCTAAAAGCAGCTGCTCACAGGTTTGCCCATCCTGGACTTCTGGGTGAGCTTCAGGAGGTGCTTTTCTGTGGCACATTTGTCCCTGGGTGACCTGGAAGGCCTGTAGCATCCCCTGCTCCTGCCATCCCATCCGGAGGGTGGGTGTGCAAAAGGCTCTGCTGCTGAAATTCCGAGCACAATGCAGATCTCCTCAGGTGGGCGAGGATCCCAGGGGCTGGAGTTGGCCAAACAAACCCAGGAGAGCTAACCAGGGGTCTTGAATCCGTGTTGAATTCCACCCCCCCAGCAGCTGAGTGCCTGGGATAGGTTTACACCAGGAGAGAGAACGGTGTAAGAACAGCCCTCTCGCACTGCTGAGGAGCTGGGGTGTGTGTGCCTCTAGCTAAACGTGTAGGAGAGGTTGCAAACAACACTGCTTTACCCTTATCAGCTGCTGCTGCTGCTTTTTTAAAAAAAAAACCCTATTTTTTTTTTAATCAATGAGCTTTTATACAACGCTCCTCTCCAGGGAATTGGGAGGAAGAGATAAAGTGACAGCGATGTAGGGCTGTGATAATGGAAGGCAGCCCTGGGCAGATCTGGGATTAGGGGAAGGCTGGACCCCTGCAAATTTGTTATGTTAACCCACTGCATCCCTTTTCTAAAGCTTTGCTCTCCCTCTGAGCTGAGAGGTTTGGAGTGCAGCAGGCAGGCAGGAGGGCAAATTCCTGTGCCTTGGGTGTCAGGAAAGCTCTGCTTTTTGGTGGCATCTTTTTCTGCCTGGGTTTGGAGGCTGTTGGAGCACTGATGGTCCCCTCAGTCACATCCTGCTGGTGCACATCAGGAATATCTTCATGTATTATCTGCCCTGGGCTAAGGGGATGCCTTTGGCCACAGCTCAGAGCTGGGGTTGGTGCATGTGTCTGATCAGGCATTAAAATGCAGGTGGGAACAGGCTGAGGAGAGAGGCAGCTGAGAGAGATTGCAGAGTTCTGGGAACGCTCAAGGTCTCCAATCTATGATTCCATGAAGGTCAGGTTGGACAGAGCTCTGAGTAACCTGATCTGGTTGAAGACATCCCTGCTCATTGCAGGGGGCTGGACTAAACGACCTTTAGTGGTCCCTCATAACGAGCCATCCTATGATTTTACTTGGTAATTTGGAGCAGGATGACCTTGTCCTGAGCTGGCAGAGCTCTCCCTGTGCTCCAGCAGCACCCGCAGGGGCTCCCACCTACAGCCCAGCCCTGGGTATCGCTGAGCAGGCACCACAGTGCAGCTCCAACCACAGCGCCCAGAGCAGCCTCTCCACCCCAGCAGTGCCACCTTCCCCTTCCCCAGCCTGCCAGAGGCTCCCAGATCAAAAAGGAGAAGTTCAGGAAACACCTCCTGAACTTCAGGTGGTGGCTGTCCCCTGTTGCCTCTGCCCTGAGCTTGTGTTGCTCAGGACCAGCTCTGCCCTGGATGTGTCCAGGTTTCCAAGGAGCTCTCCCTGCCCAACAGGACATCCTCCAGCCCCACCCGAGGGGTCTTCATCTCCTCACCTGTCCCTCCTCGCTGCACACACCTTAAAATGCTGGCGAGGCAAGGAACCAGGGTGGCTTTGCTGAAACTTGGGGATGTTGTTGGGAAAAGGAACTCGGATGTGGCTGCGCCTTCCAGGCTGAGGCTCCTCTCCGTGGGCAGCCCCAGAGGGGTGCTGGGGACAGAGCCAGGGGTGGGAAACCAGCTGGAGGAGAGGTGCTGCTGCTTCCCCTGATGTTTAGGGCTGGAAAAACCCAGCGAGGCGCTGAGCTGGCTCGCTGAATTCAGCAGACATGGAGCACCTGAGCGCGCCTCAAACCTGGCTCGGCAGGTGCCTGTCCCTGCAGTGGTGAGGCTGAGCTGGGCAGCATTCCCGGAGCAGCTCCTGAGGGATCCTCGGGACGCTCCCACCTTCATCCTGCTGCCGTTGGGGTTCCTGTCCCCGAGCTGGCTGCTGGATCCATCAGCATTTCCTGAGTGTGCAACACGAGCGGGAGCAGGGAAAAGCGGCTGGTGGATGAGCTGTGCAGGGAGGAGATTTACACCGTGTGCCATTTCCCCCACCTTTCTCCTTTTTTCTCCTCTGCATAACCTGTGAGGAACCTGTGAGCAGGGCTGGAATAGACACTGCTGCCTTTTTTATCTTGGCTGCAGTGGCTGGATGAGAGCGGCGATGAGCAGCCCTGGAGCTCGCTGCTCCCGTTCTCCCTTCTCTGACATTCTCAGCTCCTCGGCTGCTCCAGCAAATCTCCTTTCCTTGGGGACAGCGATGAGGACAATTGTCCCCGAGATGTGCCAAACAAACAAAAGCACCCGACGCTTGTTCCCGACCTAATTCTCCGCGATTAAACCACCCCTGGGCAGGGCAGAGCCGGGGGCAGAGCGGGGCGGGTGGGACTGGCTCCGGTGCTCACCAGCCTTCCCCTCTTTTCCAGCCTGTGGGAAGCTGACGGGAATAAGTGACCCGATCACAATTAAAACCTCGGGCTCCCGGTTTGGATCGTGGATGACGGATCCTCTGGCTCCCGAGGGAGAGAACAAGGTAAGAGTGTTGGCAGCGTCACCCTCTGTGTCCCGGCAGTGTGGCTGAGGACGGTGAACATCCATCACAGCCCAAATTGTGCCCTGGGAACCCTGGGGAATGTCCAAATTCATCCCTGCTGGCAGTGGGAGGGGGCTGAGCATCCCTCAGGGAGGGAGGAGGGAGGATGAGGAGGAGTTGAGCAGCCCCAGCAGTGGTCCTGTTCCCGGGCAGGTAAAACTTGCAGTGATGGGAGCTCATGGGCTCGGCGTTGTCACCACGAAGTCTATGTGTGGGGGGAAAAAAAATAATAATAATCACGTATTGGGTTTCTAATCTGTGTTTGGCAGCCAGGAGGGAGCTGGGGCTGAGCAGAGGGACCCATGGTCCTGGTCCCTGCTGCTCTTCTGCTGCCAGCACCTCTGATAATGTCATCTGCCTGCATTTGCCCTCCATCCTCCACCCTCATTGTTGTGAAGAATTAACTGACTGCAGCCAGAGAGAGAGAGAATTGTTTTGCTTTGTTTTGGTCTTTTTTTTTTTTTTTTTTTTTTTTTTTTCCCCTGTTCAGACCATTCAGTTTTGATCCCAAGGAGGTAGGAGGCCAATAACTGGCTGAAAATCAATCCCAGCTCCCCATGACTGATGGAATGGAAAATATCTCGAGTGTTTGCCGAGGATTTGCAGGCAGCAAAACAAAACAAAAAGCACAAAGCTTGGCTGCCTGTAATTCCCTCCTGCATGCAGCATCCTTCAAAGGATAAATGCACCAGCAAGGGCTGGATCAGGGCACGTATTTTGGGAGCTGTGCCCTGGCATCAGCTCTGTAGCTAAGAGAGGACGAGAGATGCTCTGGAGAAGTCACCCCTGGGTGGTTTCTTTGAAGGTGACTTGAGTTGTCCCCTCCAGCAGCCAACTGGTTGGCACTGGCTCCCCAGTCCAACACCTCCATATTTTGCAGTTATTAAGCAAAATTTCTCCTCCAGTCCAAATAAAACCGTGCTTAGAGGTGAGACGGGAAGGTTTTACCCACATCACGTCTCGTTTTGCTCGAGAGGGGGGACAGAATTGTCCCCTTCAGGCTGTGTTTGCTGCTTCCCTTGGCACTAAGATAATTTTCAGCTGAATCTGGTGGTAGATGCTGAAGATCCTCCTGTGTCTTCAGAGTTGTCTCTCAAACCACTATTTTTTAAGATTTATTTTTTTAGCCGTGCCTTTTTCTGCAGTGCCTTTTTTGTGGTACGAGTAGGCTGCAAACCGGAGCTGAAGCTTCCCAAGCCTCTCTGTGTATTTAATATAGAAAACCTGCTGGGAGTTTCATCAGGAACACATCATGAAGGGAACCTCCTTGGCTGCTCAGTGGAGTGGGAAAGCAGGGAAGGGCAGTTTATCACCCCAGCTCCTGTGCCCCAGCCCCAGGAGGTGCTCGGTGCTCCTGTGATCCTCTGTTCATGTCACAGAACCACGGAACAGAGCTGGGGGAGGTTTGTGGGTCCCGTGGGAGCAGCAGGTGGATGCTGAGGGTGTGGTGGCCCTGGTTGGGCCCCACTAGGATGGTTCGTGCCTGGGATGCTTTTTCTTCTCAATCTCTCATCTCAGGACAAAATAACAAA
>VZRF01012006.1:35595-60594 GCA_013396875.1 Vireo altiloquus
TGTGTTTGGGCTGTGTTTGCAGGTTTTTGGGGTGTGTTTGCTGTGTCTAGGCGGTGTTGGGGTGTGTTTGGGGTGTGTTTGCTGTGTCTGGGCTGTGTCTGGGGTGTGTTTGGGGTGTGTTTGCTGTGTCTGGGCTGTGTTCACAGCTGTTTCCAGGTGTTTGCTGCCTTCCCAGCAGCAGCAGCAGCGGAGGAAGCTGAAGCGCTGTGAACCAGCAGGGCTCCGTGCCCACATTCCAGCCGCAACCCTGGCAAAGCTCGATAACCCGGGGATCATTTACACACCAAAACAACCCCCACAAGCCGCTCAATTACCGTCCCTCGTTACCGCCCCGGGAGCGAACCGCGGGCAGAGCCAGACGCGCCCATCCCTGCTCCCTCCAGCAGCCACCGGCTTGCCACTGCTCCATCCCGCCCCGGGCACGCACAAAACCGGGATAAAGAGCTGGGAAAATGCTCCAACACTCGGCTTAAAAATAGCCCCGTGTGGCTCCGAGCAGATGGGAGAAAAAAAAAAATCAAAAAAACCTGCGGCAGGGCAATCAGCGAAGGGTCAGCAGGAAATTTGTCCTGGGGGTGGTGGTGTCTAATGGACTGTGTGAGGAGCTGAAATGCTCTGCTGAAAGCTGGAAAGAGGCCACCAGAGCTGGCAGAGAGAGGCGATGCTCTGGTGCGGTTCATTTAAATAAGGGATGAAGTGTTCCTGCCGGGATTGGCGGCTGATAAGGCAGGAATTTTGGGGGATGTGCGGTGGGAGGTGTAGGAGGGAGGTGTGGTAGGTGCTCCTCACTCACCTCCACCTCCACACTCCCTCCTCACAGGAGTCCTTGAGCAGTGCAGGAAGTCCTGGTTTGGGTTGGTTTTGGGTTCATGGACTCCCAGATTTGTTTGGGCTGGAAGGAATCTTAAATCTCATCTCCTTCTGTTGCCTTTCCCTGGTCTTAAAATTCAAACCAAAACACGATTGATGGGGAAAAAAGGGGTTTTTACCTCAGTGTTTATTTCAGGATCCTTGGGTGCAGCACTTGGTCCAGGTGGAATGTCCCAAAATGCATGCACACCTCACACTGAAATACACACAATTATAGGCCTTGCAAAATTAACATATTTATCAAAGATTCCCCAGTGAGAGGCTGGAGTGAAGCCCTCGTTGTGAGGAACCTTCCCCCTGGCTGGGCCTGTCTGAGGTTCCAGAATGTGTTCTGGAGAGGCCCTTGGTGTCTGGGGCTCCCAGGATGTTTGCTCTCCTGGTTTAACGGTGCCGTGGGGCTGAGCTGAGTTATCAGCCTTGGGAAGTCACAGTGTGTGGGCTAAAAGCACTGAGAATACATCAAACTGTACAAAAGGGTATATAAGAGGGGTATAAAAGAAAAAAGCAAAAAAACCATCTTGGTATCACCGTGAGGGCACCGTGGGTGGGTCATTAATCCCCTGGAAGCATTAATTAGGGGAAGGAGGGAAGCTCCATGGGAACACCCCCAAAAATGCCCTTCAGCGAGGAACCTGGGTGCAAGTGGAAGGGGGAAAAAGCACAGAGCCAAGGAACTTGGAGCACTTCATCCCATAGCAACAAGCCCTTTTCAACAGGAGGAACATGTTTGCAGCAGAGCCCTAAAAAAAGGAGCTGTTAAAATAAACATTGGCATATCTCACACCTCCCTCTTCCCTGAAGGATGCTCCCTGGAAACACATGTGGACAAACCAGGGAGGGGATGGGAAATAGGGATGAAGGGGATGATGAGAGGTGTTCTAATTAAGTGCTGAAATTAATCTCTGTTGTCTTTCAGTATTTAATAAGTTGAATCATTTGGTGTCTCTGTTGCTCACTGACGAATCCAGAGTCTCTTTCAGAGCATCTGGTCATGTTGTCCCTTTGCTTTTTATCTCCTAAAATACTCCATGAGTTTCTGTGGAGCTTTTGCCCTACATATCCCATTTTAGGCAGGTGAGACTAAACCTCTCAGCGAGCACCCTTCGAGGTTTAAATTCCGGGGGGTTTTCCCTGCTTTATGTGTGCTGCCGTGCTGTGTGGAGGGATGAAAAAAAAAATAAATCCCATTTTTTCTTTTATGAGCTGGAATAAAACTCTTGGAGCCTTTAAAAGCCTGTGCTGGGCCTGCCCAGGATGTGCTGGGGTGGATGATTTGAGCAGCAAAGGTGTCTGCTCTGGGAAATCCATCTCCTCATTTTGGGAAATCCATCTCCCCTCACTCATCCACATCCTCCCCCTGCTCCTGCCAGGGGTGTTCTCTGGACCCTGACTCCTGGCCTGGTTGTGTTCCTTATTTCATTGTCCCATGTCCCGAAAAGATGAAATGAGGCTTCTTTCTGCTGTTTCAAAGCTTGTTTATCTTTTTCTTATCAAAGTTTCAGAGGCACAGACTGTGCTGTGACCTCCAGGAACACGAGGGCAGAATGGCAATGGCTACCCAAAGCAGGTAGCTTTTATATCTATTATCAACCAGTTAGAAAACTTTACCTATCTTATTTTGTCCCCAAAACCAGTGAATATCAACCTCATTGACATCTCTCCTCTACACTAAATTCTATCTACTAATTAACAAGTCACAGGAACTCATGTCAGAGAAGAAAGGAAGAGAAGGAGAAGAGAGAAGAAGATGAAGAAGCAGAAGCCAACACCCTAGAATCTCCATGTTGGCTCCATATAATGGAAGGTGAGAGCACTCCCCTGGGATTTGGGATGCTGTGCAGGGCTGGGGGGGCACTGCTCTCTTCTGGGATATCCCCCAAAGGCAGGGAAAAAAAAACAGTTAATCACAAAAATCCTTTTCATCAGCTTTTTTATTGTCTCCTGTGCCTGACAAGTTGGAGCAACACCAGCTCCAGGTGATTTATGGTGGGAGAGAGGGAGAGGAAGGAGCAGCTCCAGGGGTGCTGCCACTCTCTGCCCTGAGTGAGCTCATCATTCCCGGGGATTTGATGATTCCTTGGGAATTTTTTTCCCCCTCCTTAAAGCGCTGCCTTTGCTTTTAACCTCTGTGGTTGTGTTTTCAAAGCCACGTTGGAGAAACGCAGTGCTGGGAGCTTTGGGTCAGGGGGAACACAGCCTCCTTTCCCCTGGCAGGGGTTTTTTTGGAAGGCTGGGAATGTGAGTTTCCGAGGAGCTGGTCCTGAGCAGAGACCTTGCATGTGTACAGAGAGTGCTGATTCATCTCGCTGCCACTGGAGACAGAAGAACATCTAATTAAGTCACCCGTGTATAAATAAACGTACAAGGTACAACCTCGGGAGCAAAGAACAGCACTGGAAAATCTCAGAAATGCACAATATGCTTTTCCTCTCTCTAGCAGGGCTGGATCTCACCTCTGGGACCACCCTTTTGTTTAGAAATATCAAAGAATGGGATTCTTAACATTATTTTTCTGTTGCAGTATCAATTTTTTGCATCAAAATCTGGTAACTTCCTCTGTCCCTGCAGTTCTCAGGTGCACCAAGGCTTTGATAACCTCCCCCAAAACCCAACTCAGAGCAGGATCCACTTCCCAGCTCCATCCAAGGGTGTGTGGAGTCTGCATCCCTTGTTTGGAAGAGAGGAAAAAACAACAAGGAAAACAGAGAGCAATTAATTACTGGTGCCGCTCTAATTGCCGGTGCACCGATGGCCAGGCTGATGTGCCGGCAGCTGCAGGACGGCACCGGCTCTGTGTGTTAATTAACCTCATTAAAGCACTTCGCATTTGACTCGGAATGGGGTGAGGCCCTGCGCAGCCCGGAGTGGGAGCTGGGAATTATTTTGCTTTTTTTTCCCCGAAATCCCCAGCTTTGCGGTGCGGCTGGGGTGGGTTCCCCCTGCACATCCCTCTGTTCCCGGGAATTTTGGTTGCCTGACATTTCCCCACCCGGAGCTGAGCGTTCCTGGCCTCTGGACGTGCACAGCCATCAACTCTTCGCCGTGGAAGTCTTTGCCATAAAACTCTCCATCATTATTTTTACAGCCCTTTTCCCTCCCGGAGCTCTCGCTGTTTAACGCGCCGAGAGAGGCTCTTGTTGTGTTTCGAGGCAATTAGTTTGGATGGCGTAACGAGGCTGATAAATCACTACCTTGGCCAGGAGCTCTGGGTGTTGGTGAGGAAAAATCCCTCAGCGTCTTCCTTCTGCCATTCGTGAGGGATTTTTATGGTGCCTCGAGGGCAGAAAAAACCATGGGAGGTGTCCCTGCCCAGGGTGGAAGTCCTTAAAATCCTTTCCACCCCAAACCAGTCTGGGATAATGAGAGGAATCCCTGGTGCCACCCTGGAGGAATTCCTGGTGGCCATGCCCAGGAGGAGATGACTGTCCCTTGCTGGAGGCAGTGAATTAAAGCAGGATGACTTTTTGCCATGGTTAATTTTTTTTTTTTGAGGCAACAAAGCACAAATCATCTCCAGGAGTTTGACTGATTAAAAGCGAGAAGATCTGAAAGTTCTTGCAAGTGAGTAGTAATAGTAATAATAATAAAAACCTCTCCCTCTGGCTGCTCCAAATGGTGGGCTGGGAAATTATAATTAAATCCATAATTTATGCACACACCCCCCAATGCTTCCCAGCACCTGCTGCTTTCCAGGGGTGGAGCTGCTCCAGCCCACATCCCACACTGGCTGTGCAGGAATTGTCACTGTCCCAAGCTCAGAGGCAGCTGCTTAATTGCACCAGCAATGCTTTTTTTATTTTAATTTTTCCTACATCGCCTCCATCCGATAAGGTCAAGCCCACCTTGAGGACAGCTGCTCTGCTGTCTTTTCCTCTTTGGGATCCACGGAGGATGCAGCTGCTCTGACCTTTTACATAAACCTCGTTAAAGGTGACCAAGGAATGCACAAAATACATCTCCCGAAGCAGTTTGAAGGAAGTGGTTTGGGTGTGTTTTATTTGTCATGCCAGGCGTCCCAAAAAATCACTCAATCCCAACTGTTTTCCGTGGAAAATTAAGATAAGAGATCAGATAGGCAACGTGCAGGAAGAACATCCCTGGCTAAAATTGGAATTGAACAGAAACAGCAGCCAAGTGAGAGCCTGCTCTGGGCTCTTCAGCAAGGCTGGGCTTTTAATTCTATTTATTTTTTTTAAGTTGAGGCTGACTCTGCTGAAGGAATGAAAAATTAAGGCAGATTTTCCAACATTTCCTTGCAAGGCCACTGCTGTGGCCTGGTGGAGACTTCCAAGGGCTCGGCCATGGCTCAGGTGTGAGGGTGGGAGCTACAAAATTCCCTCCAGGATGTCCTGGCTCAGCATCCCCTGGCTGCTGGTGCAAACCTTGGCCACCTCCTCCAGCTCAGAGCCCATTCTGCAAGGCAGGAACCAGATCTGGGACCTGGCGACTGCAGAGAGCTACACTGACCCATTTTCCTCTGGCTGATGGATACAGGCACTGGGAAAAAAGCTCCATAGCAACTGGATGTGCACAGTTTAATTATGAAATCCCCACGGTGCTCCCTCGCAAAGATAAATGGATCCAGGATATTTCCCCCCCACCCAGCCATTAGGAAAGCTCTATATTTAGAAGGTCCTGTCCCACTTCGCCGAGTGCCAAACAGCAGCGCAGCCTGGGGAAGGGCAATGGGTAGGATGGGCATGTCCAGGTCAACGCGTGGAACATCCTTCCAGGAAGCTTTGGGAGCCTGAGGAATTCTGGTTTGTTATCCCACCGCATTTTGGGTGGCAAAACCAACGCCAGGCGCTCCCGATGGTGGCGGCGGTGGTGGAATTTCACAGCTTTTTGAGCAGTGCGAACGACTCCAGGTGTAACAGGGATCCCAAAAACCCCATCCCAGGCGTTAATCCCAAAAGGAGGGACAGATCCGGCAGCGCTGTTTGGATCAGCGTCACCCCTGGAGGATGTCAAGAAAAACAAGGCGGCAGCAGCAGAGCCGCGTTAGTGAGACTGTTTTTGGGTACCTTTCCTTTGGGTCTTTTTTTTGAGCTTTTCCACAGCAGCTCCGGTCAGCTCTTATTACCTTCAGCTGTCCCTCCTGTCCCCTGGCACGGAGCAGCGAGACGCAGACAGGGAGAACTTAGAGATGGCACGATAAATAAAAGAGATGCTGTTATTACAGCCCTCTCCTGTTTTCTGCTGCCATGGTATCTCTTCTCCTGCCTGACTTATTGCTGATGTCTCCTGTCAGCCCAGCTTGCCTCTCCCGGTGATGTGATTTATGGGCCGGGGAGGCAGAGCAGAAACACGGCAAAAATCGCAAATGAGGGTGCTGGGAGGAGCAAGGGGGCAAAGACAAGGAGCGGTTGTGATGAGGATGTGCGAATGGGTCCTTGTCCCGCGGCTCCGTGACAGGGGATGGGGTTGGGGACAGCGTGCTCAGACAACCGAGCGGCCTCGCTCCAGGGCTCCAGCTCAGCTCCTCCGAGCTGGGAGACGCAAAACCTGGAGCAGGGACTCAATCCCTGTCACTTCTCAAGGTGAGCTGCCCGTTCTGCCCGTTCTTCACCTGGTGCTGAAGGTCCTGGCAGCAGCCAGCACTGCCTGGATGCAGCACATCCAGCAGGAGCTTCGACTGCTGCAAATTCACCCCATTCCTTCTGCTTCCAGGAGTTTGCCCTCTCTCATCCCCTGTTTTTTGTGGCCAAGGTGGTTTGGATGCGGGCAGGACACGCAGGAGAGAGGAACCACATCTTTGGGAAGCTGTCCTTGCTGGCAGCCCCTGCGGCACGGCAGGACTGTGCTATTTTCATTCCCGGGGCTGAGGCTCGTGATAATTGAAAGCTGTTCCGCTCGGCCCTGCAGCCTCCTCAGGCTCCAGGCGCCTCTCACGCATCCTTCCTTCTGCCAAGCCCAAAACCTGGCAGGAATGTGGAAGTGCCAAGCAAACGGACCCTGATTTTTGCTGGATTTGGCTGCACCCTGCAGGAGAGCAGCGTGGGACCCTCTGCATCACCCCCAGAGCAAGCCCAGGAGCGTGGTCCATCCTTAGTGTGCTGCGGAGGGCAGAGCAAGGCCTAAACATCCCCTGAAATCCTCCCCAAAACTCAGGGCAGAAGGCGAGAAGCGAGGATTTGGGTTAGAAATGAAAATTAAACCAGAGCAGGGTTTCATTTCCTCGCACTGAACGAAGCAGGAATTCCAAAGGCTGCTCCCAGGCAGATGCTGCTGCTTTAATCTGCTCTTTTGGCCAGTTATGCACACATGTACCAGTCCTGCTCGGATTACACTTTTCAAGGATTACAGCTCAAATCCAGCAGGGCTTTTAATGCCTGGAATGGGGCAGAGCAGCTGACTTTATTATATTCCAGGAGTGCCAACCCAGCCGGCGCCGGGATCGCCATCAGAAAGTCTGGTGGAGGATTATAATGGAACCTGGAGGAATCAGCCACCCTGCTGCATCTCCAGCTGGGTTGTTTTTAATTTCCTTGGGCCACCTCACCTGCTCGTGGAGCAGTTCTAGATTCTGGATAATTATTCCAGGGGAAATCTGATGAGTGGAGCCCCTCTGGAATGCTAATGGAGGCTGCTGAGCCTGCCCAGGGGTTCAGGCTGCTCTGCCACGCAGGGAATCCCAATTACTGCCCTTGGGAGCTGCCTGAGTGGGAGCCAGTGGAAAATTCAGCACGGGAGACTCTGCAAATACACAAAAAACCACCAAAATCCAGGAGCTGGCAAGAGGAGCCAGGGAATTCTGCTGCTTCGTGACATTTTTGTGGCTCTGGTCAGGCCACATCCCGCTGAAAACACCAAGGTGCTCTATAGGTGCATAAATAGAGATGACATCTAAAGGTTAGATGATTTGGGGTGCCCTAGCAATCCTAGGATCCCTAGGGGGTCCATCCTTAGGAATCCATGCATCCCTAGGAATTACCGAATTTTCCCAGACAATCTTTTTCATGTTCCCCAAAATTTGGGATGATGGTTGCAGGAGACTGAGTTGTGCGGGGGAGTGACTGAATTATCATTTATCAGCAGCCACTATGCAGAACCTTAAACTGCTAGGCTCAAAATAAATGAAGAAAAAAACCCCAAACACTCACACACAAAAAAAAAAAAAAAAAAACCACACAAAAAACCCAATTCCTTTCTTTTCCAGTCATCCCAGGAATGTCTGGATGGTGCAGCAATTCCCCAGCTCCCGGGATCAAAACGTCTGTTTGCCATACTACAAATCCGACAAAGCAAAGCAGGTAATTGCTCCTGTCAGCTGAGCAGAGCAGGAAATCTGTAGGAAAATCAGAGTTTCCTTGAGCAGGGAATGCCAGCTGGAAGTGAAGCAGCTCCGCAGCCAAGGCAGTGATGCCGTGAGGAAGGAAATACCCTCAGAGCCAGAACCACTGGGGAGAGGACATTTCTCCTTGCCTGGGGTCTCGTTCCACCTTTTCTGCCTCGGGAAGGGTTAAATTCTGCTGCCAAGGCTTGTTCCTCATCCCACGTGGAGAGGGTGCTAATTGAACTGAAGGGCCTGGGGATAAGCAGGAGAAAAAGGTGGAAATGAACGGAGAAATGAGTGGAAGGATAATTGGCTTCCATGTGCCCAAAGCTATGAATTTCCCCCGGGGTGAGGAGCTCCTTTCTCCTGGTGGGGGTTTGGCCAGGAAGCTGCAGCTCTGCCAGGGACCAAATTTGGGACAGCGCCTTCAATTTGTGGACTGGACAGAGGAATCCTGGCTCGGCTGAGGGCGATTTCCTTGGAGCAGCTCCAGCGCTGTGGAAACACGANCCTCGACTGAGTGATCCCTTCACGATTTTCTTGGAGTAGCTCCAGCGCTGTGGAAACACGAGAAGTCCTGCCTGGAGGGATCCTCAGCATTCCCTCTCCGGAGCCTGGGTTTGGAAGCGGTTGCAGGGGATGAATTGGACATCCTTGAGGCTCATCCATCCTTGAGGCTCATCCATCCTCGAGGTTCATCCATCCTTGAGGTTCATCCATCCTTGAGGCTCATCCCTCCCTGAGGCTCATCCCTCCTTCCATCTGCTTAGGTCCCTGGCGGTGTTGTGACGAGGGACAGGTGACTGTCACCTCCTCTGGGGTGACATTCCAGTCTGGGTGTGCTGTGGTTAGAGGAGGGAACCACTGGCAGGGAAGGGCCAGACTCATGGAAAAATCGGGCTGGGAAGGATTTTGAGATGAATGAAGGCGAGTTCAGTGATGGTCTGTCATTCCCGTGTTTGCTCAAGCATCTCCCCTGAAGCAACAATTGTTGTTATTCAGTTTGCTCAGCTTTGGAACAGGGAAGTGCTGGATTCCCCATCCTCGGAAGGGTTCAAAAATCGTATGGATGTCGCCCTTGGGGACGTGGTTTAGTGGTTGGACTCGATGATCTCAGAGGTCTTTTCCAGCCTAAATAATGCCATGATTCCATTCGCAGTGCCAGGAGTGCAGCCCACAAGTGACAGCCCCGCGCTAAACCGAGCCTGGTCATTAAAGCTGCTTTTAATTTCAATGTGGTTAATTATAAACATCTTAACTCTTGCTCAGGACAGAGGATGGGGCAGTAGCTGCAGTGATTCGAGTCCTCCGAGGCTTTTTTAGGGGTTCTCCAGGACACTGAAAAGCCCTTTGGAGCGAGGCTGCCACTCCTCTCCTTGCTGGGCTGTGGGATGCCACAAGGATTTGTGGCATGAGGATATTTGGCAGAGCTTCAGCAGCCCCAAGGCTGTGGCCAGGCACTGGCAGGGCTGAGCTGAGCTCAGCTGAGCCCTCTGAGAGCAGAATCCTTTCACCCCACCCCTGTTTGAAGGTAGAGAGGGCTCAGGGTGGCTCTGGTGCTGCAGGGCGAGGTGAGTTCAGTTGAGGACTCTGGCTTGAGTCGTCTTGGCTGAAAATCACTCTGGGTAAACTTTCCATTCCGGTAGATTTAGGAAAGCAGAAATGAAGCTGCTTTGGGGATTTTCGGTGGTGGCAGAGGCTGATAAAATATTGACGAGCCAGGCCATCTGTAACTGCTGCACGGGCTGGGGAGCACAAACGCCAACTGGGCAGGAGCAGGAGGGGCTGCTGGACTGGCCTGATGGACACCCATCCATCCTCCAGGAAAAGTGGCCAGGGTGACAGATGGCACAGCTTGCTAGGAATTTGCATCCCTTTTTTCCCCCGTTTTTTGGGACTATCACAGTCAGCAACGTGCAGAGGAGAATGCCCAGCGCTGGCTGCGGGCTTGGAGCAGAGCTCGGCTGTCTCGCTGTAACTTTATTTAAATAGATTGTTGTTACGCACGCTTAATTAAAGCAAAGAACCGGAGGAAAGTGTTTCCCTGTGGATTTGGTGTTGATGTGGGACAGAGGCGGGAGCTGTAATGAGATTTTCCATCTTGGGATGCTGCAATCCTCTCTTCAAGGACTGCGTCGAGTAATTGACGTCTCCTTGCTCAGACCTTTCCCGGGGGGCACAGGACACTGGGAATGCTCTTGGGTCCATCTAGTGGAATAATTAACTCCCAAGCAATGCGAGAAGCCATCTACAAATGAAGTCCTTAATTGCCTTTTCAGGCTGGTGATGAGATGCTTCTTCCCGTTTTCTCCATAGAACGAACTGAAAGTTGAGTGTAATGCAAGCAAAACGCGAGGAAATTTCAATTTTCACTTGTGAAGTGGAGAATCCTTGGGAGAATTGGGCTCCTTGTTCCTGCTCGGCTTCAGCCGCGGGCGGAGTTGAAAGAGAAGCACAATTTGCAGCACAAAGAGATCTCTCAGGCTGCGTTTTCACAATTTGCAGCACAAAGAGATCTCTCAGGTTGCGTTTGCTTGAGGTGGCCCGTGGCTACGACCCACCGGATCCTCCCGGAGAAGGCGGCCATAAACTGGCTGCTCTGATGCCTAAAGATGTTAAATGGGTAACAAAGGGAGGAAAAACAACAGACATTTACAGCTCCGAGCTCCTAAAGGCAGGGCTGAGTGGCAGAAGCGATGTCCCAGTGAGGGGAAGTGGTTGGATAGAGGGAAGGTCAGCAGGGACACTGGAATTCGGCAAGGAAATGGGAATTCGGCAAGGAAACTTCCTCCTGGGTTAAAAATCTCTGCCTGACCAGTAGGGCGAGGCTCCCGCAAAATATTTCGGGTTCAAGTGTGATTTAAAAGAAACTCGGAGTTTTAAGGTGAAAAGGTTTCCTTTCTATGAAGAAAGCAAAATGAAGTAAGACTTCTCCCGGAATCCTACTCGGTTGTGCACATGGAGATTTTGGAATCAAATCCTGGAGGGATCCTGGGGTTTGGGGGAGCCCAGATATCCCAGGAGGGTGGAGAGATTGTCCTGCCCTGGTCTTTCTTGGCAGCGTCCCTTCCTTTGGGTGCAAGGACATACGGGAGGGAGTTCAGGGGAAATCCTCATCCCAAATTACCAAGTAAGATTTTCATCTTCCTCCGGTTCTGTCACCCTATTTGCACCTCGCCAAATAAGAGCTTTGCCCTTCTGCTTCGCTGCCACTCCCGCAGGGTCTTGCTCAGCCTAAATTTAGTCTGGGTCTAGAAAAAAAAGTCCTGAAGTGCTCTTGGACTCTCCCTGAGAAATTCTGTTCAATACCACAGCGTGTGGAGGCAGCCTGCAGGGTTTGGGAGCTCCCAGGTGAGACTTGGCCTTGGTGACCCTGCAGAGCTGCGGTTGGCATCCAGGACCTTCCATCCTGCCAAAATCTGGGGCACTGACGGATTCCAAAGCTTCAAACCTCGCTGTTCCAGGGCCTTTCCTCTGCCTCCCTTGCAGGCAGCTGTGGGAATGCACCAAACCTGTCATGAACGAGGAGCTTTTCCCATTCTTCTCCCCGAATGCTTAGTTTTCCTGCCGAGCCTGCCACAGGTGAAGCATCCCCTCCAAAACAAGCCCAGCAGGGGGACAAATTCCAGATGTTTCGGCTTTGCCTCTGGAATTATGCATTTTCTTTTCCCTGCGTTTCCCAAACAGCTTCTAGACTTTCTTTAACCTTTTCAAACTCCTCACTAGCAGGGCTCGCTCTGTTGTTTTCTTTTTTTCCAGATCAAGTTGGCATTTTCACAGGAAAATAGCCTTCCCATAAAAATTGGCGATTTTCAGTGGCAACCAGGGATTGATTGAAGGAAAGAATGGATTTTTCCACTGGGGGAATGGGAATGACGACTCCCCAGTCAGGAAGAACCAGCCAGGTGGGCACCTTGCAGCTGCAAACTGCCTCTCTTCAAAGAGATTGAATTATTCTGAAATTATATTTTTCATTGTTTGATTTTTTTTTCCTATAAAACATTCCACCTTTTTAATTTTCTCTCCCAATTTCGAGTGAACAAATACAAAGATAAATCAACTCCCAATTATTTTCCCCAACCCCTTCCCTCCAGGGCTGTGCTGCAATTGTGTGGAGATAAATAAATTTGGTTAAACAATGGTAAATTGTCCTGAGCTGCCTTTTATTATCAGGAAGTCGCGTTGGCAACTGGATAATTTGCTGATGCTGTTTTCCCGTGATCTCAGTCCCTGCATCTATTCATGAGATTATCCCAAATGTTATATCGGTGCATTTAAATTAAGCATGAAAGTGTTTTAGGGCTTTTTGCAATGATTGCTTATTTATTTTATTATCAATAATAAATTTCAACCCAAAGCTCGAAGCTTCCAGTGTCAGGGACGGTAAAGAGGCAGAAGAGAAGCAGCTAGTGGCACATAAAGAGAAGCTCTTGTGAAACAGGGTTCTGGGGAGGCTGAAAAGAAACTGAGCTGAGACTTTTGGCTTCTTCTCCCCAAATTCTTTCTCTTTTGGAGGGAATTTTGTCTTCTCTGGGCTCCAGAGCCGTTCCAAAGGAAAGGAATGAGGTTTCTCGACGTTGGGATGATGTTGCTGTGCTGGGAGCGGAAGGGTTTAAAGGCTTCGGGTTGGAAATTTGGCTCTGTTGTCATTTTTAACAACAAAATTTGGATTTTCACAGAATCACAGGAGGGTTTGGGTGGAAGGGACCTTAAATCCCATCCAGTGCCACCCCTTGCCATGGGCAGGGACACCTCTCAGCATCCCAGATTGCTCCAAGCCCTGTCCAACCTGGCCTTGGGCACTTCCAGAGATCCCAGGGCAGCCACAGCTGCTCTGGGCACCCTGTGCCAGTGTTTTCTGTAGAGAGCAAATTTCAGCCTCTGCTCTCTTTCCTCTGTTGTTTTTACAGTTTTAGATTAATTACATTTACGCCAGAATATTGTTTTCATGCCATTAATTGGATTCATTTTCCATCCAGGCTTCTTGGAACGGGGGGAGAGGCAAACCACCCCTTCCACTCCAGCCCTACCTGTTTTAGGATTGTGAAATACCCCCTGGCCCAGATAAATCAACATCCCCACAGAGCTACTGCCCTGAGAACCCAGCAGTGCAGGTGGAGCAGGCCTTGAGCTCATCCTCCACTTCCCCAGGCTGCTCAGCTCCCTCCACACTCATCAATGCGCTGCCTAATTGGGAAATTGATTAATTGACCGGTGAGATCACAGCCTCTCTTCCTGCATGGCTTGATTAGACTCTGGTCCTGCGATGGAGATTCCAGCACAGGAAGCTCAGAGTTGCACTGGCTGTGAAGGAAAAGGACTTTCTGTAGGATTTCTTTGGGGTTTGTAGGATTGCTTGGAGAGAATTTGCAGGAAGTGCCCAAGGCCAGGTTGGACAGGGCTTGGAGCAGCCTGGGACTGTGGAAGGTGTCCCTGCCCATGGCAGGGGGTGGCACTGGATGATTTTTAAGCTCCCTTCCGACCCAGAGCAGCCTGTGATTCCAGGATTTTCCTCCACAAGATGAATTAGCAGGATGGCAACAGCCCTGCCAAATGCTGAGCTACTTATGAGAAGAGGTAAAAGAGAGCTACAAAAAACTAAGAACTCCTGTGAGTCCTTTCAATCAGGTAGGGAGAATAAAAGCTAATATTTGACATGTTAATCCCAACCCAACCAAAGGTGAGGCGACTACTGGAGTCTGGTTTATTTCTTTGTTTCTTTTTAACTCTTCATGCCCATGATGGATGTGATTGCTTTCCCTCCAAACTACATCTGAGGTGTTTGGTGACAGCACTCGGTGGCCAAACAACATCAAACAGAAAGATCCCAGATCTCCTTAAGATTAAAAGAATGAAATTTCTGCCCCTTCAGGTCCTCCCTCCCCCTGTCTGGCTCATCCTGCCTCCCCAGCTCCAGCAGGACCTGTAACAAAACCCCAAATGGATTGTGACAAGCAAAGGGCTCTGCAGCCTGGCACTCCATGCTCCCTTTCTTTGGGGTGTGTGGTTGATAAATCCTCTGCTGGTTTGTTTCTCAATTACCAGGCACAGTTCTAGTGACAGGGATGCTGTTTCCAGCATTTGGTAATAGAATCTTTATTACAATAATTATTTAAAATTAGAGGGCGAATGGAAATGCTGCTGACAGTGAGGGATTATTAGTGCTGATTAAAACCACTGGCAGTACAGGCAGGTATTAATAGACTGTTCCCTGCTCTTTTTGGTTGTTTTTTTTTCCTCCCAGTCTCTCTCCTGGCTTTCCTACCTAGGTTTTAGTAGTGTTGCTTTCCAGGGCATTTAACAGCACTGGCATGGGTTTATCCTAGTTTATAAAAATGTATTTTGGAGAGGCCCTTGGTGTCTGGGGCTCCCAGGATGTTTGCTCTCCTGGTTTAACGGTGCCCTGGGGCTGAGCTGAGTTATCAGCCTTGGAAAATTACAGGTATGTGGCTAAAAGCACTGAGAATACATAAAACTATATAAAAGGGGTATAAAATAAAAGGCAAAAAACCATTCTGGCATCAGAGGAACCTGCAGGATGGAGGCTGGACCACTTTAAAACTCGGGGCGCAGGCCAATTAAAGAGCAGCTGGACTGAAACTCCAGGCCAAGTGACACATTGTTCATTTGTTTCTCTGTTCCATAAGCAAAACGCCCTGCAAGGTTAATGAAAGTGCTGGGCGAGCTCAGCCGGAGCGAGGCCAGATGACAAAAACAGGAGCTGACACTTCCCAACAAGCTCAAGAGTGAGAATTTGTTTAAATGTAATTAGTTGGTTTAAAAAAAAAAATAAGAGAGAGAGAGAGAACAGAAGAATCCCTCTGGAGCCCTGTGAGTGTTTAGATTGAACCAATGCATCTTCCTGCACTCAGGGAAAAACTGCCCTGGTCTCCTCTGAGAGCTGGATGAAGAATTGGGAGCTGGCGGCTGCTGCTGGTGGCTCACTCGGAGGTCACACCAGCATCACCCAGGCTCTGAGGTGCCATTCCCAGTGCCCGAGGGTCAGGAGTGCAGGGCTGAGGTTCCCGGGGGGGAGTGGGGATGTTTTGGTGTCCTTTACCCAGGGGCACTTTGGCCCCAGGTGCGAAATGCTCTGCCCAACCTGCCCTTGTCACCAAGCCCGTGGGGACCTGCAGCTCTGCTGGCAAGTCTTGTCCCACGTGGGCTTTGATTTGTGATTCTGAGTGAATTTTCCAGCCAAATCTTTCTTTTTATCCCTTTTTTAACCTCCCCTATTGATTTCCCAGCCGGCCCTCAGAGAGCAACATCCTGGAGACTGAAGCTGTTCTCTCCCTTCCTCTGCCCCTTGTTGGCTTTGTTTTGTTCGTCCTTTTGTTTTGGATTGCTTGAAATCTCCACATCTTTTTCTGGCCACCTCAGTGATGTCATTAATGTCACTACACTGACAGGTTTTTTGGGGTCCACAGAAACCCTGGACGGTCTCAGCCTGCCTCCAACCCCTGAGGCTGTTTTGATGCAGGGTTTGTCTCATCTCCAGCTCAGAAACAACCTCCCCATCCCTTCCCGTGGCCCTCCAAGTGAAGGGATGCACCTCAGTGCTTCTTTTCCCACCTTTCTGAGGGTGCCAGGGAAAAGGCACCGGGGTTTTTGGGCTGCCAAAAGGGGATGTGTGTGACAGAGTGACAAAAGCAAATGGCCCTGTCAGAGCAGGCGACAAGCTCCGGGAGCAGATGGCACCATCATTCCTCTCGTTCCTTTTATCTCCTTCAGGACGGGGAAAAGCAAAGGCTTCAAGGGTGGAGCAATCACTGCTCAGGAGGTGCTGGGCTCTCCCTGGCACCTCGGCTGGTGCTGGAATTTGGGAAGAAGGGATCGGGGGTGGCAGAACACAGAGGGATGAGGTGATACAGGGCTTTAGCTGGTGTCTCCTCGGACGTGAAGGGCTGGGAGAACAAAAAGCTCGGAGGATGCTGTGAGCCCGGGGGGGTGGAGGGTGTTTGGAGTGGCACCCCCAAAGACCCCGGGGAAAAACCCAATGGTTCCATCTGTCCTGAATTTAGAGGGGCTGAGGAAAGCCCTGCACATCCCCCCCAGCCCCTCCAGCGCCTTGCAGCCATGCTGTTAAACCACGCTCTTGTCAAACACTGAAATTTCCCCTCCTCTCTCCCTTCCCTCCCCCACCCGGCAAGCGCCTGAAAATTGCACATTCTGGCCAGAAATTAAAACAACCTCTGGCTGGAGCCTTTCATCATTAAGTGTTCATCGCTTTGGAGCATCTCCTAAGGTCAAGAGCATTTTGCCAGAGCCGTTCATCAGCCAAGATTTTGGTGCATCCTGCAGGGCTGTCCCTCAGGAAGCCAAGGTCGGGCAGCGATGCCCCAGTGAGGTGACCCTCTCATTACTCTGGGAAACAGCTTTTTGTCAATGAACAGCCCTCAGTGAGCATTTAATTTGGATTTAATAAGGCATCTAATGTTTGTTTAAAAGGACACTGTACCTTCAAGGTGTTTGTCATAATTGGATGGAGGATGTTTACCCACAGCGTTTATTAATAAACCCCTCAGAAGATAAAAATAGAAAGCAGCTCCTTTAATGTCTTTGGTACCCAGAGGGTGCTTGAAATTAGAGGAATCCCAGCTCCCAGGCTGCACCCAGGAATGGGAATGCTGGGTTTGGACCGGGTCTGGATCAGATTTGTGTCACCTGTGCAGGGAGATTGGGACACTGCTGTGGTGGACCACCAAATCAGGCTGGGAGTGAATCACCCTCAGGCTGAGCCTGTCGGCTCTGCCCTGCAAGGGAAAGAAAAAAGGGAAAGCCCTGAGTTTATTTTTGGTGTCTCTCCTTCCACACCTCTTTCCAGGCATCTGTGCCCAGGAGCTGAGCTGCCTCTGCCCCCGTTCCCAGGGCTGGTGGTGGCACCACGAAGAATCCCAGGGAGCTCTGCACGAGATGTGCCAGGGAATATCAAAGCCTCGTTGTCTTTTTATTTCCCTTGGGATATGGAAAAGTTTAGGATTTGAGAAAACAGGGAAAAAAAAAAAGGAAAATAATGGTTTAATGTGCTGCCTCAGCCAGCACCCCTGAGAGGTTTGTACTCCGAGGAGGAAAGGATTGTCAGGGTGAGCTGCAGGCTGCAAAACCCAGGAATATCCACTCGGGAATGGCACAGCCTGCTCAGGGAGCTGCCCTGCACCGATCCCACACCTCTGCAAGGGGAAAAGAAATCCTTCTCCCAAACCAGAGCTACTTTCTGCCAAGACCCTGCCGACCTGTGGCCCCTCATTGGGCTGCTCGTGGTGGCAGAGCAACAAAACCTCAGATACCCCCCAATAATTCAGTTTATTTTACCCACCGCTAAGCAAAGAACCCCTCGTGTGCCTCCACAACAAAAACAAGAATAAACGAGCTGATATTTAACTCTAAAATGATGTTCAGAGATCCATTCAGAGGATCATTAGGAAGAGTCTTAAAACAAGCCAGACTAATTTCAGGCTGTGTTGTTTGGGAAGCCCTGACAGCGAGATGGATGCTGTGGGAAACCATTAGGAATGGCAATTCATTTTTAATCCCATTACCCCTGCCACACGTTGGTTTTTAAATCAAGGGCTGCACCTTTCCTCATGATCCCTCTGTTATTAGGTGCTGTCTCTTGCTCAAGGGGGGGAGAACAGGTAGAATTAATTCTAAATATGTGCTGTAATGTTAGATTGATTCCTTTATTAGCACCTTTTATAGTCAATTCTCGCCGTGGAAGGGCTCTGTCATATCTCCTGAAAAAGATGGCCAGGATGGTTTCCAATTAAGCCAATAAATGGAGGAATTGGCGAATGTGGGATATTTAACAAAATCGTTATGGATAGGCCACCAAACTGGAGAGGCAGGGACTGAATTAAGGCTCCTGAGATCTGATATCTTATTTGCAAGATAAAAAGCAGGCCCAAGCTGGGGACTGATGAATAATTTGGAGGTTTAAGCTGCCCTTCCTGCATTTCTAATGGTCCCATCAGCGTGGGCTGCATTGCTCTGAGGTGAAGAACCACCCCAGGTTTCACTGTGTCCTCCCAGCACAGCCACTGTCCCCAATTTTGACCTTTCTCCTCCACCCCCTCCCAGCAAAGCACAACCAAAATTATCCCTCAGATCAGCTTGTATCCAGCCCAAATCCCAAAGGGGCGCGGAAGAAGCTACAATTTATTAGCAGCATCAGTGTATTTTACTGCTCATCTAAGAATATCATTAATATTCTTTCATCACCTTCTCCGCAGCTTTAAAACCTCCTTCATAACATTGAGCTCACGCCTGCCGAGGAGTGAGCGAAATTTCAATTTTTTTATCGCCCAGAAAATCCCTGTGTTTTCACATTTTGCCATCGTGTCACAACATCTCGGAGGATGGGATGTAAAAATACCCCAAAAGCAGATTTCAGGCGCCCTGGAACATCTCATTTGTGATTTTTTTTTCTCTGCTAGTGCATTTTCTTACTCGAAAGGTGAAAATGATTTGGAGCTGGTTGATTAAATTACCCCACTGTCACCGGATTCTGAGTCACTTCAAGATTGGTTTAATATTGAAAAATAATATTTCCCTTCATCAGCACCTTCCTGCTGAGGGTGGTGCCTGGGACCTCAAGGCTTTCATCATCCTTGTGCCTGGCTTAAAACCTTTTTCTCCCTTTATTTTTTTTGTGTAGGAAAATGGCAATTTCCATGGGAATGGTGTTCCATGCTGATTTGTAGGGATTTATTCCTGCAATGGGAGCTCCTCAGCAGGACCCCACTGAGCAGAGGGATGCAGGGATGCAGGGATGGAAGGCAGGCAGCCCATGGCCAGGAATTTCACCTCCTTCATGAATTTTCTCCTGTTCCAGTGCACTTGGAGCCAGCTTTCCAAGCTGCTTTGCCTCTTGGTTTGGGCTCAAAGGTTTTTTGAGTGACAATCTGTCCCCACCCTGTGGGAATTGGGCTGCTGGGATGTGTTTGGGGCTCAGAAATTCCAGCTCAGGATGATCCACAGAGGAAACATGAGGCCTCTCATCTTCCCCACAAGCATCTCTTAGGATCCCTGATCTGTCCCTAATGAGCAAATCCCATCAGAAGCCCCTCAGGGCTCCCCCAAACTCCCCTCCATCCCCTTGGGGGAAGGATTGCTGGTGCTCCTTCACATGCCATGGGGGATTTAGGGTTTTTTGGTGGGATTCCTACTGAAAAGGGGCAACACTCCAAAGGCCAGAGCAGCTCTGCAACCCAGCAGAAATCCCGGGAGTGGGAATCTGTGTACTTGTCATGTAAATGAGTGTCCTCAGCGAGCTGCAACACGGATCTGGCTTTTAATTCCAGCGACGCAGCGGGAAAGGGCATCCATCATCCTGAGTAATGGATTCCCTGTGACTAATAGGGCTGCTCCTGCATTTTCCAAGGGCAATGTCTTCATGTCCCTCTTCTCCCTTCCTCTCCTGGAGGGGTCTGGCTCTCCAGGGAGTGAGAGGTTCCCTTGGAGAGGGAGATGTGGTTGGGATTCCTCCTGGAGTGCAGGAATTGTAGCAAAGCTCCCTGTGCTGCTTGCGTCCTTCTGAGGGACAAGGGAATGGGGGAAGAAATTCCCTGTGCTGCTCATGAGGGACAAGGGAATGGGGAGAGAGGTTCCCAGTGCTGCTCATGTCCCTCTGAGGGACAAGGGAATGGGGAGAGAGGTTCCCAGTGCTGCTCATATCCCTCTGAGAGACAAGGGAATGGGGAGAGAGATTCCCTGTGCTGCTCATGTCTCTCTAAGGGAAAAGGGAATGGGGGAAGAGATTCCCAGTGCTGCTCGTGAGGGACAAGGGAATGGGAGAAGAGATTCCCAGTGCTGCTCATGAGGGACAATGGAATGGGGGAAGAGATTCCCTGTGCCGCATGAGCTGGAGTGGAATAGATGGGGATGGAAAGAGCCGCAGCAGCAGGGAGCAGGAAGGGGGATCCAGCAGGATCTCTGCATGATTATTTCAGTAAAAACATCGCTCTGCTGGAACTGGGAGCCTCCTCCAGCAAAACACGGGGTGGGAAGGAGCTTTAGCATCCTCCTTGGAATGGCAGTGGCGAGTGGGAGTCGCTGGCACCTCCATCCCACCAGGCTCGGCCCATCCTCTCCATCCAGGCAGGAATTGGATCTGGTGCCCAAGCAGAGCCTGAGGGAGGAGATTCCATCACTGGAATCAGCGGGGAGTTGATGGATGATCCAGAGAACCGAGAGCCAGGAATTCCGAGGCCCAGCCCCGGCCTAGGCCCAGCGCTCTCATTTATCCCTGACTCATTCCCATTCCGTGTAAAACCTGGAAATGCTGAGGCTCCTCAGCTTTGCGAGACACACAGCAAATGAATTATTCTTGGGAGAGCGCTGCAGGTGCTCTGGGTGAAAGGGGAACGCTGTCATTGCAAAGCAACGCCATTAAAGTGGCAAATTGGATGAGGCCTTTCCCTAAATGAACGGTGTTTCCAAACGCGGCCTCTGCAAAGGCTGTTCCTGCGTAAAATGAGTTTACTTTTTAATGTTGCTTGCTTTAATCTCAGTTCTTAAAGAAGATTTACAGTCTCATCAAGTCCTGAGAGTCAATGTTAAATTATTGTAATTTATTCCACATTATGTTGCGTTAGTTTTTGCCACATATGGTATGTTACATTAATTTAGCTAATGTATGCTAATTTGGAGCTAAATTTAAGTCACAGTACCCAAACAGTGTGGAGATTGATGGCTTAGAAATTAATGTCATAATAGGAATAATTAATAGTAATAATATGGAGGCTTTGGCATTGCTGCTCTGGAATCCTGAGCGTTCCAGCTGAGTTTATTGTGGCTTTGCAGTGTGACTCACTGACTACTCAAAGAAGGAAGAAAGAGACCTTGTCTCTCCTTTATGGGGCCATATATCAGCCCCATAAAACACAATCCCGATTCTTGATAGCCCCGTTGCAGCAGAAATTGTTGGTCCCTGTGGCAAAGGACCTCCGAGCTCAATAATCTTTTATGCCTCTAAACTCCACAACAGCTGGACATTAAATCTCGGGGTTTAATTCAACAAGTTTCTGCATTTCTCTCCATCCTGAATTTTTTTTTCTCCTAAGGAAGGGAATATTTAATGGCAGGGCAGGACTGTGGCTCTCTCCATTCCCTGCTGGCACTCTCACGGGATGATGTCAGCGTTGCTTTCCAGCCTATTCCAGGGGTGCTTTTCCATCTTCTCCATGGTGACAGCTCCCAAGGGGGCTGTGGAGGGGTGAAACACCCACCCAGGCACCTTTTTCTGGCATTCCTCACCAAATCAGCTGGAATTTTGCGTGGGAAGGATTTAACTGGTCCATTGTGGTGCGAGGGGAGTGTGGCTCCTTCCCTGGAGCACCAGCCTGGTGGCTCTTCAGAAAAGCCCCAGACCACCCCAAACTGCATTTCCTGGTTGAAATTCCATTTGTGCACACTCTTTCCATCACACCCACCCTGTGTTTCCAGCGTTATTAGCGCGCACATTAATTACAACAGGCTTTGATTAAACGCAGGGACCGGAAAAGCAGATTAACATCCTCCTCGTTTTAAGCTTCTACGTGAAACCAGCTCAGAAAAAAAAACCCGTTGTTTCAGGACAAATAAATCCTGTACCTTGCAGTGGGCAGAGCCTGACCCACCCTGTAATCCCACATCTCTGGGCTGTGCTGAATTAATGGAACCTCTGGAGGATTCCCTCCCTTGCTCTAAGCCTTTTTGGTGTTATCATTTAAGAATATTTAATCTCAAGGACGACAAGGAGATATGAAATCGTCATTTGTCCCACTTCAGGGGATGGAATGCTGTTATTGCCAGGGAGGGAGGAGGAAGGCTGGGGAAGGGGATGGAAATTGCTGCCGAGAAGGGAAACTTCCAGAGGATCTGTGGGCGAGGGAGAGGAGCCATGCCAAGGCCTGGAGAGGGCACAGCCCTCCACTGTGTGCAGCAGGGGCTGAGAAATTGGGGGGATTTAGGCTGTTTGAGGGCATTCCCTGAACAAACCACGCTCCAAGCCGTGCCCTGGGGCTGTCTGTCCTCTAAATCTGGTTGTGGAAGGGGAGGGAGGAGCAAAAGGATACTCAGTCCCTGCCCCTTCCTTCTCCCCAGGACATCTCCATCAGAAGCCATCCCTGCCCCAGCCTGGGGAAGTTGTGGCTTTAGGGAAAACCACAGACTTGTTCTTTGATGTTTATAACTGCAGGGCAGCCTCTGGGCTGTTTCAGAGGCAATTTTTTTGGCCCTGTGAAGGCTTTTTGGGGCGTTTTTTGGCCCTCTCACTCCTCTGCACGATCCCAGTTGGCACCACTGCAGCATCCAGCCCTCACCTCCAGGGTCTCCACTGGTTCCTCTGCCTGTCACCGCCATGTGGAAAACCCACAGAGCAGCAAAATCCCTTCTCATCTCCCAGCAGGAACCTGCTGAAGCCTCTAACACACTCTCCTTTATTTTTTCTGCAGTGGAGGGGGAAATGGCTTTTTGTTCCAAACACGATATTTGCAAACTATGGGAAAGCTGTTCCCTGGCTGATGTGAAAAATGGGCTTTGAAAATTTGGTGCAGGCAACCCAGGCCTGGGGAGGGGGGAGATAATGAAGGGAGCAATAAAACTCGGCCTGAGGCCCACGTCTCGGTGGCCCTGCAGGAACTTGCCTGGTGACAATGACAGGGATTTTTATAAATGGATCTATTTGTTATTGGCAGCCACCAGCACGAGCAGGAAAATCAGGCTCCCAGCAGGCACAGCCCTCTCTGTTGCACAAAACATTGTGTGAAATGCGTGCGTGGACACGGAGCAGCTTTAGAGAGAGGCTGAGCTGCCGTTTTTTGGGAGGGGGACTTAAAACCACCCTGGGTGTCCAGGTGTGACCTTGGTTTCTGCCTTTCCCAGGAGCTGGATCTGCAGGGAGCCGCACTGGGATGCTGGGATTCACTCAGGTCCCTGTTATGGATGAGAGTGAGCCCCAGTGAGGCATTTTTTAGAATTCCACACCAGGAAAAAGGGCTCTTTAAGCAGTCAGGCTGGGAAGAGCTGGGTTTCCCAAGCCCCGGCCGATTCCCCAGCCTGTGGGGAGGCAAATATCCCTCGGGGTTTGCTTTTTGCTGCAGATTCAGGCAGTGACAACATGGGCTCAAGCAAAGCCTCCTGCTTGCCCAGGCAGCAGGAATCTGAAGGAAAAAACAGCTCCCACCTTCCCTTTATTCCTCCTCCTGGCAAAGCCTCTGATGGAAATGGATTTCAGCTCCTCCTGCCAGATGGCGAAGTGAACCAAGGGCTGCAGACAGAGATCGCCTCCAGGCTGAATTGGAAATGCCTCAGAACATTTTATTTTTGTCCAGGATGCTTCCTAAGAGCCTCTCGGCTCAGCCCTCCCAGAGCAATCCCCAGGATGCTCAGGGAGCTCTTCCCACAGAGCTCTGTCCTGCTGCAGCCATCAGTGGTGGCTTGGATTCCCTCAAGTGGCTTTTGTTGCCCCCAAATGACTTCTTATTTCCTCCCACAGGCTCCTGACACAACAGGACAGCTTTTCCCTCTCCTGGGGAGCAGAGGCTGGGGTACAACCCCTGGATTCCCATCCAGCACCACCAAGAAAATCTAAAAAAATTCCTTTATCCCTTTGGAATTGTTTACAATCTCCTCACTGGTGCAGCTCTGCAGCTTCCCAGGGGAGAGCTGGGTGTGGGTCAGAACCTGCAAAACCAAATTATTTCTGCATGGAGAGCCCTGCTTCTGACAAACCATTGGGTACCTTGGAGAGGGATGTTCACCCTCAGCAGAGGGAAAAGGAATTTATGGAAGATGTTGTGCTGTTCCTTCAGTTTTTTCAGGATTTTCCTGATCTCCTGAGGGATTTTGGCTCCAGGGCAGAGGTTCTTCCTGAGCTCAGGTGCTGCCATGAAGTCATGTCCCCACATTTATGACATCAGCAGTTGCCATGGTGGAGGCGTGCAAAAAAAATTTCCCCTTTCATTGTTATTTAAAGGGAATTATTCAGTGCATCCCAGATCAAAAGCACCAGGATCTCGGGATGTGCCTCTGAGGCGCAGAGAAACTCAAACAAAGCCCAAAAATAGCAATATTTGGATAAGCTGAGTGACAGCCAGATTGTCCTGTGCTCATTTTCCTGTCTGCATTATTCAGGGCCTTTTTTTTTGAAGCTGCAGGGAGCTAATTCAGGGGATGAGAGGCATCTTCCCAGGAGTTTTCCATGAGTTTTCTACAGCCTCGGCACGGAGCCACCTCTGCATGAGCCAGGCTGGCTCCAAACTTCACCTTAAGAGCCCTGGATTCAAGGAGAGTCATTTTCTGTCTGGGACAGATGAGAAGTGGTGCCCAAACATTGCTGATAGCAGCACCTGGGGTTTGATAGAGTGCAGGAAACTCCTGGAAAACTCATCCCTGGAATGTTGGAGGTCAGGTTGGACAGGGCTTGGAGCAGCCTGGGGTAAGGGAAGGTGTCCCTGTCCTTAATGTCCCTTCCAGCCCAAACCAGGGAATTCTGTGGCTCTCCACGACTATGGGTGGAATCCTCAGCAACTGGCTCCAAATCCGGCTCCAAATTTGGCTGCTGGAAGCCTGGAGCTGTTTAAATCTATTTTTTCCTGGGAACATCAGTCCACTTCCCTTCCCTCCCACGGAAGGGAGAGGCCACTCTGGAGCCACTGGAATTTCAGTGACTTCCCTGGAGGTCTCTTCAAAATCTGGCTCTGATTATGAGGATAAATGTTCTACCCAGATCCATACCCATTGCTGACAGATAGATTATATTTTATATTTTATATTTAAAATTTTATCTTTTATAACTTATATTATTTTGTATTTTATATTGTGTAATATTTTATATTTTATATCTTATATTATTCATATTTATATTATTTTAT